>MJUU01043942.1:41534-98408 GCA_002080025.1 Modiolus philippinarum | reverse complement strand
AAAAAAAAAAAAAAAAAAAAAATTCGGTCGAATATTGATACGATACTGTCGTCGTTGTCGTCGTCGTCGTCTGTAGACACTTTAGTTTTTGGTCAATAACTTTAGTTCCAGTAGATCAATCCTTATGAAATTTTAACGTAATGTTCTTTGGTACAAAAGGGAGGCTTAGTGTAGTTTTGGTCATTGTGACCCCACCCGTTTAAAAAAAAGGGCCAAAAAGGGTAAAATCGGGTGTTTTCACGTATTTGTCTGTAGAATCTTTATTATTAATCCGATTTTGAATGGGTTTCTTTCAGTTTGCTCCTGAGGAAATTTGCTATCAGAGGTATGTCAACGGATTTCACGTAGCATGTACAGTTCCCGAGATAAATGGGGACCCAAAAGGGGCGAATAAAAAAAATATTAAAAAAATGTGCCGTTTCCGCTACTTTATTGATTTTTAAATGGATAAACGATTTTATATCACTGGTCGGTTCATGGTGTTAATTTTTATATCAAGATTAGCAAGAAACACAAATTTATTTTGCGAATGTAATTATAACTAGATTTGCAATTGCAAGCAATAGCTTTATGTCGCCCCTGGCAGCCAATTCGTTACTTTCATCTTGTTCGCAGCATCAAAATCCACCTAGAAATCAATTTTCGTTGAAATCCAACAAAGTTAAAATTTTGACGTATTTTGGCGGCCATCTTGGAAATGGCGGCCATTTGGAAAATTTGTTTTGCATAAATTCCTTCCTCTCATCTTATTGAACATTTACATAGTACATGATCAGGCTCTGCAAAGCAGTTCCTGAGATATTGAATCCTAAATTTTTTTAGGGTCTTTGACGTAAAATGGCAGTCATCTTGGAAATGGCGGCCATTTTGAAAAAAAAATTTGGTGCCATGCACAACTTCATAAGGTAATCCAACTTTGTGCCAAGTATGAATGAATTATGTCCAGGCGTATTTGAGAACTTGTGCGGACACAAAGAGGAGGAAGAAAGAAAGAAAGCGTAATAATAATAACAAAGAAACGGACCAAAAACAATATGTCGTCCCGACTACGTCTGGGGCGACATTATTAGCTTTAATTGTTCCGAAATGCTTTATAAGTAACATTAAATCGTTATGTGATGACAGTAGAACGCCAGGACCAAACAGTAGAAAGCCAGGACTGAGCGTTAGAAAGCTAGGACGTCCTATTTTCAATTTACATCTAGTATAGCCAAATTACAGTTTTTACAGGCTTGAAAAGTGTTGCTAAATAACTGTATATTAGATGAGAATAAAACATGTTATTTTCTACTCATTTAACACAAGTATAGCAAAGATATTCATGATTATTTACACAGTGGAATAACATAAATTGGCATAAAATATAAATAATACATGAATGTATTTTTACCAGTATATAAAAAAAAAAAAAACATCAATTTATAGTTATTCTCATAGTTCATAACTGCAACCGTGCTCCCGGTTTTGTGTATCAACAAGATCGTCTGTCTGTTGTTAATTTAGGTGATCAATGCAGTAGAAATCATGTTCTCGCAGGACAACGATACCTACGGTGACCTTATTGAAGAAACTATGCGTAACCATATGAGAAAGAGCTAGTTTTTTCAAGTACTGGTCAATACGCCCGATTTGTTACTTTCTGAATATAAGTTGTATAATTCATAGACCAACGTATACAATTTCGACGTCAAGTCGGTATAAAAGCTCTTTCAGAGCTCATGTTCAGTCTGGTTGAATGTATGTTGCTAGGGCAAAAAAATACTATATAACTATTTTGAAGTAAAAGATTTGTTTGTTTTTGAATCATGACAATATAAAAATCCCAAGCTATTTTAAAAAGGACATTTTTATAAAAATCGGACAAAGAACCCGCTTTACAAAATTGTTTATGCATTGGATCACAATCACGAAAACATATATTTAATGATTGTATGTCTCTGATTGAAAACTTGTTTCAAACAGTGATTTCAGTCCATTTGAAGTGTATGCCCGTAGTTCTCCATAAGATGGAGGAATATATTTTCAATATACTACAACTTCCTGTCAATTTTTCATTCCATTGGCCAGTCCAGAACAGTCTGTCTAGAACATGTACTACACAGCGAAAGGAGCGCAACCTAGGTGTCACATGCCGAAATACCTATCCAATAACAATACATGAATATGATGTAAATCACAAATAAATACATGGAACATTCGCCATTTAAAACTTTTATATTGCTGGAAGTTCAATGATTGCGATTTTTGTGTAGTTAAAGAGGCTGAAGTCTTGGTGAGAATCAATTAAGTATAAAAATCCCATGAAGTGGCCGTGACAAAATACAAGTAATGTAAAAAATTAATAACAGAAAACCCCTACAATGGCTGAAAATTATAATTACATGCCACAGCCTGCTATGGAACTACACATGAAGAACGCGAATAAGACAAAAGACAAATTTAGACAACGATAGGAACTCGGGACAGTCGGACTTGGTACCGGCACTAGCAAAGCCAGCGGTAGGGTTAAACCGGTTTATGGGTACCAAAACTTCCCCTTTATCTGTCCCGTTTCCCTATAGTATAATAAACATACGAAAAACAAACCAATCTAGTAGACCACTAACTCCATGACCACAATCTTGAAAAAAAAAAAACACATAATTTAGAAAGATGGGTCAAGGGGTGCTCGCCGCTAAACTGCCAGCAAGCTCAAGGAGCCTAGTCGGCTGGTAGAACACTGTCCCACTAAGGAAGCAAAATCGAATTCAAAACTTCACGAATAACTAAATACCGAAGTTACTTGGTCAAGAATCATCATAGATTTCAGAAGACATCGGCAGTATCAGTGAGAGGCTAGTATGTGTGCAAAATTTTCAGGTCATTAGGTCTCAAAGCTAATCTAACGGATACAAGCAGAATATCTTGTCGATATCCCTTATTACGTACAGAAAGTAAGTTACGTCCCAATTTTTTTGGACTTTTATCAATTTCTGGAATTTTTTAACTACATTTTCGTAAAAACGAGGATTAGAACTGCCCTTAGTAATAAGCTGTTTACGAGTAATGCCATATTTAGACATCAAATGTTCATATCTATTATAAAACTTCTTAAATGTATTCAACAACTTATGAAATATGTAACGCTGTTGTAAAAGTTTGGCTGTGATAGTAAGGTTACGTTCATTAAAATCGCCAAGAGTAAAACACACTCGTGCGAATCGTGCCAGTTTGGAAATATACACCCCATAGGATGGAGCTGGAGGGATATCGCCGTCAAGAAAAGGGAAATTAGTGATAGTGAAATCGAAATCATCCCGTTTATCATATATTTTAGTTTTTATTTTACCGGAGTAAATAATGATAGTAAGATCCAGAAAAGGGCAGTATTTTGAATCATTGTTAGCTTTATTTAATTTTAGTTTTTGCGGGTAAATAATGTCTACATAATCTAAAAACTGGGGATTATTAATAGTTAGGATATCGTCAATATACCTGCTGTTATCATTGAAAATAGAAATAAGTTTATCACTGTTCGGTATTGTTCCATTTAGAAGTTTTTTCATGAAGTCTCGTTCGTAACAGAAAAGAAAAAGATCTGCAATTAGAGATGAACAATTTGTACCCATGGGAATACCTATGACCTGTTGATAAACAGTGTTCACAAAACGAACAAAAATATTGTCCAGCAAAAGATTGAGTACATTATTCATATCATCATATGTCCAGGAACAATGATTATTGTAAGTTATATTAGAGAAGAATCCTTCCTTTTTGTTAGAGCAAATGAACTGTAGACCAGAAAATTTAAAAGACCACTTAATAAGTTGTCCCAATTTGGATTTAATCAAATCATGTGGAAGGGTAGTATAAAGTGTAGAAAAATTATAACTGTCGATAGATGAGACTGGTCTTTGAATTGATTGTAGCTTATCTTAAACTTCAAAAAAAAAATTTTACACTCCAAAAGTAATTTACACAAGAGTTTTGATAAGTTTTTTCACAGTATTTAATAACTTACTCCTTTACACAAGTAAGTGAACTAGTTAAATTGATGGATAAATTAGTGGTAGAACACTTACTAGATGCAGAAATAAAACGATGTTTAAAGGGATTTTTGTGAAGCTTCGGAACCCAGTACATGGTATGTAAGATGTTATCTTTAGATGGAACTTTAAGCATTTCTGTATCCTTATAATGTTGTTTGGTTGACGTATTTTCGTCCCAATTGATACGTTTGAAAGGGTCTGACTTGTCCAGTTCGTTTTG
Organism: Modiolus philippinarum; assembly: GCA_002080025.1. Classification (NCBI taxonomy): domain Eukaryota; kingdom Metazoa; phylum Mollusca; class Bivalvia; order Mytilida; family Modiolidae; genus Modiolus; species Modiolus philippinarum. The sequence goes on along the minus strand of MJUU01043942.1, from coordinate 94,160 downwards.
TTGAACATCGATATAGTATTTCTTTCAGACAATAGCAACGTTGTTAGAAGCCTTGTCAACAGGTACAAACACATATTTTCGAGTTATTTATACCAAGATCCTCCAATTTTGACTTAATTCTATTTACAGACAGCTTAGGAGGTGACTCAACATGGTTATCTTTATAAAAATTTATTCTGTTGGTAACCTTGGTAATAATTCTATCTTTAAACAAATTAAGTGCACGTTTGTCTGCACTTTCACGTTTGCACCATTTTTTACAATAATTGGTTACAGCTGCTAGGGTAGTTTTTCTCAAAATCAGCATCACAGGTGATAGAAGAGTAATTGAAAAAAAATATTGAAACAAAATTGAAAAAAGTATTACTGTTACTTTTCTTGTATATTCAACCACTAATTCTGGAGCGCTATTCAGTGGTCATTAAATAGTGTGAGACTTAAATTCGCAAAGAAAATTACGATGTATCTGTGTAAAAATAAAAGTAGGAAGTTTGTTATGGCTTAATCAATAAAAAAAAAATCAGAAAACAGGGTTTGCTTAGATAGGGATTTACGAATGTTTAAACCTTGAAATTAAAAAAAGGGTTAGTGTACACCAGGATAAAAATGTTAGGTCCAAAATCAAATTCAAATTTGAATAAAATACAGGTAATGTTAGGTAAGAACTTACTTTAACTTATATACATGTGCATCCATCAATTAAATTTACCTCACTATTTAAAGGAAAGCAGGTTTCATGAAATTTAAATTCTTTATATTGGTTAAATGGATGTAAAATGTACATGCTTGTTTTGAAAATAATAAGTGAACCGCATTATAAATTAGAAAATTATTTACTACATAGTACATATGATATAAAACGCGTCACTACTTCTACCCTAGTCTTTACATGTTATAGCACGTAAAGAAATTTTATTAATTTTTAAAATACTTCGAGGCTGAAGATCAAAACAGTTGATTATAAAAAAAATGTATTCAATTTTTACTTTTTAATAGTTTCTCGTCTATTTCTTTAAGTTCACCATAACCGGCTATAACAAAAATCTTTCTGAGGTTGCGGGCATCTTTATCTCATGATATATTATTTTCAATGATTTGAAATGCAATGTATAGAAATTGTTGTCCTTTTCTTACAAAATCGAAGGGACAGTCACTTATTTTCTTATCAAACGAACGGTGATTGTTGAATAGTTAATGAAATTTTCCCCCAATCTTCAACATAGACTGGCATGTGAGGATATGAACAGTGTTTTTTTTATTTACAGTTTAAGTCCGTATAAATGGTGTGTTGTTGTCCAGTGACAGTGCTGGTCAACGTTTTTACGGTATTAGCAGCTCTGCCAGAAGCACAGTTACTTCTACCGAGAGGCATGTAGCCCCCGTTGTTGATGTTGGCTTTTCAGCAATTTTATTTGAACAAGTATGATTGTATACTTTTTTGGTCTGCGAAACGTTGGTGGATCTTTTAAAATTTTGGTCAAGCAGGGGGTCCAGTTTTAATCTATAACTCTTGGGATCGGACATATGTTTGGATAGTATGTAAGTACAAGGGGAATTCGTTGTGTTGGTAGTTTTTCTTTGTACTCTAGAAGACGAGCTCTGTCGATATTTTATTACTTTCTCAAAAGATATTGAGATTATTTGGTCTTTATAATCACATGCGACAAGTTAGACGACTTTTACTCGTTCAGGTTAATTGTAAGGGACATTGTAATTGTGTCATAGTGTTATACATTTTAGACTAAACATTAAATCTACATTGTGTTGGTTTTTCACTAGAGTTTTAAATATTATTGATTAAACACGAGTATCGTATCTTTTTTTCCATAAAACATTAGTTAAGTATTACCAGTACATAATGCACATTTTAAATAGTTTACATCTAATCCGAGTATTTTATTCTTAATTATACACACTAACCTCTGAATTCTGACGTGAACTCTTTCAGAGCTGGAGGCATATTCAGATAAAAATAATATTCTGTAGGATTTAGGAGTTTGCACAACGTTGAACTGTCAAATTTTAGAATTCTTTTCCCGCCACCAACTTGATGACAAAAGGCTTGTAGTCTTATAGGCTCCATGAAATTGTAAACCTTAGACATACAGACCACGAGCTGAATACATTGAATCAAACAAAATACGGAAGTAGTTGTCTTTTGAAGGAAACTGTCAGTCCCTGACACGTTGTTACTAGTAACGATATAATGACTAACGAGGTATCAAACGAAATTGAGTCTGAACGTTTATTTCAGTAATATTCCTTTTACGTATACATAATTAGCAAAAACGGGTTTCTTGGTAATATATTTAAAAGGAAAATATCGTTTACAGCTTCACAGGTAACTGAATTCTGTCCCCTTTATATGGAAAAAATTTAAATTACGAGAAAACCGTGTCTCAGATTTTTGATACGTTAAATATTAGATTATTCTTAATTTTAAAAGAAAAAAAATCCTGGAAGTTTTAATTCAAATTTCAAACGAAATCAAACTACTGAAATGAGGTTTAAGTGTGAATAAAATTATTTCCTTTCGTTTGATACCCCAGCTTTATTACTAACAAAATAACGGCCATTCAAAGTAAAAGACAATTGTGCTACCGAAACGAAAAATTACGGGAGGTCATTTTATGGAAATGAATTTAACTGTGGTGGACATTTTAGCAAACGAATAAGTGGACATTTTAGCGAACGAATAAGTGGTACTAAAAAAAAATCGATTGTACCTTTATTGAAGAAATTATGCGTAACCATTTGAGAAAGAGCTAGTTTTTCCATGTACCGGTCAATACGCCCGATTTGTTACTTTCTGAATATAAGTTGTGTAGACACAAGATGAAGAACAACAATGAAAATTGCTGAATCTTATCATGTATTAATAAGGATTTTGTTCCATGTACTTGCCTCCATATCCGTTTTTATGTTCCCACATGTTGATTTAAATAGGACTAGTGCTAGTACTAACAAATGCTACCTGATATAATTTTATTGTCTTGTTTTAGAAATCCGTCGGTGTGGCGATACAAAGAAATTTAAACCCAACACTTATAGTTTCGCAGAATCTCCGGTGTTTTTGATCGGCTTAAGCTGTTTCCGTGGTATAACTGCACCATTTTTATCCATTTTTTTCAAACGTTTAGAAAGTTATCAAAATAATGAATTAATTTAAAGAAAGTTCCACAGCATTTGGAACAGTTTATTTTTTATCCAATATAAAAAAAATTCAGTAAAAAGGCTAGATCTGTACATCTATTATGGACATAGACCACAAATTCTACATCCGGTTTCAGGGTAGTGTAATGTAGTTCCTTAATAACAAGGAGTATTTTTGAAAAAATAATATTGGTATTGTTTGTTTGATTATGAAGTTTTACTTTGTAGTAAAATTAAAGTATATACTTGGAAGTTTACAGAAATATTTTTTTATGGAAGAATCTTATTTTATTTGGCAGCAGCATGCCTCTGCAAAGGGGTGTAATTTGCCATGAATTTACATATTAGCTCCAAATTCTGACCCCTCTGTGGTTTAACTCCAAATGCCAGTGTAAAATGCCGGTCAACATATGTCATGCTTTCCAGGTTTTACCTGGACCGGATGTTATTAAATGTGTATAAGGAAATTTTAGGCCTAAAATATGCTTGCAAGAAAATATTTGGAAAAGTTGTAAGATAGACATATAGTGTATTTAATTGTGGTCTATGTCCTGATCTTGATAGGAAATAAATACCATGCAGACCAGACTTCCGGTGAATATCCCCGGGACAAATACCACGACAAGCGCCTCAGGAAGGGGTAAAAAGGCATATACCACAAATAAGTCAAGGATATCTAAAAATACCACTGCTACTAACCAATTCAATGACAACTTACTTACATAAGGTGTAACATTTAAAGGAAAACTGCTGTATTTTAATATTAAAAATGATAAAAATTGGCCTTTTTTCCCAAAAAGATTGATGTCCCTTTGATAAACTCTCATGAAAAAAGAATATTTTATAATCCATAAACATAATCAGACACATCCTTAGCGTTATTTATCACATATACATCTGTGAGAATTACCGATATGTGTCCAATTTAATGTGTCACGCATTTAAATTTGTCCTAAAAGTCTTCCAGTTTATGTAATGGTACTTTAATGAATTGAAAATGTATGTGTAACATTATGATATATCTTGCTCACTTGTATATATGAAATCTTGAAATTTTAAGCTTGTACATGGTAAAATTGTTCTTGCAGCCTTGAACAAGAAGGCAGTTGAATACTGTTATGTTATAAATAAGCAAACTAGACACAAGTTTAATAATTCATTGTCATTTCGGAACCTTTCTAGGATTATTTCCTGGTGCATCAACCCTAGATAGGTGTGGAGGAACTTTGGTCGGTCACATGATGGGAGTGATAACAAAGCAAGAGGAAAACCGAATGTGCAAATCTCTTCTATGCTCTGTCGGGTATCATACCACCATTGATTTTGCAATAATTTTCTTTGCTAATTTTTTCCATTTTCCTAGCATAATAGCACATTTACTGTCGTTTATAGTAAAAGCAAACTTTTCCGACAAGTTAGAATTGGAATGAGCCTTCACACAAAACTTCAGGACATTTTCAATGTATATAAGAAATTGCATTTCTCAGAAAGTAAATAACTAGTAGAATAAGAGTTTCACTTTCACTTTCAGCCCATGAAATGACAGAGTTCATTTATCTTCTTTGGTACGACAGCTCGCCTAAGATGGCAAAAAGAAACAAACATGTGGCACACCAATAAAAGACAAAACACCGATGGAACTCGAGATAGGTGGACTTGGTACCGATGTCATGTGATATGTTGAACCCCGTAGAATATTGAATCCCTAGTTGTATTTTACAGCAAATTTTGCAAGACTTACATAGTTGATGGTAGGAGGTCAAAATACCCTGACTGACCATACTTCATAACTTTTAGAGAGGTTTTTAGAATTTCATGACGAGGGAATCAGAATACCATGGCAGTTTAAAGAATTAATACTTATTGCTTAAAATTGATATTTTGGAGAGAGGGTTGAAAATCCAATGGTATTAGGTCAAAATACCTTAATCTTCATAATTTTCAGATTGTGTTCAATATTCCATAATGAAGGGTCAGAATACAACGGAAGGCTAAGGAATTACCTACGATTGACATGTTTTAAAAGAGTGTTCAAAATATCATGGTAATGGGTCAAAATCCCATTGCTGACCAAATTTTACAATTTTTAACTGGGTTCCAAATTCCTTTACGGGAGGTCAGAATATCATAGCAGAATACAGAATTACAATTTTCTATTTACAATTGACATTGATTCAAAAAGAGTATCAAAATCTCAAAGTAAGGGGTGAAAATACCGGAGCTGAAGAAACTTCATAATTTTCAAATGGGGTTCAAAATTAAATAATGGGGGATTAGAATACCGTGTCACGATTACGAATTTATATCTGTACAATTTACATGTTTTGTAAGTGGGTTCCAAATACATGTAACCTGGTTTGGTGGGTCAAAATGCTAAAAATACAAAAATGGCTGACAAAACTTCAAATTTTCAGGTGGGGATTCAAAATTCCACGATAATTGGTCAGAATACAACGAGGGTATTAAGAATTAATGTCTTTTACATACATTGGATATGTTTTGCGAGGGGGGCATGATACAATGGTAAGGGGTTGAATACCACGACCAAATTTCACAATTTTAGAGGCGGGTATGGAGTCACAGTACTATAGAAAGATAAAACATTGATATCATTAAATACAATCGACATCTTTTGAACGGAGGGCCAAAATCCAATGGAGGAGGATCAGATGCCATTATTGACCAAACTTCATAATTTTGAGATGAAGATTGGAAATAACATAATGGGGTCGAAAACCAAAGCTGGCAAAATTTAACTTTTTTTGAAATAGGAATTCAAAATTATGATGGATGGTCTGATTACAATAGCAGGATAAAGAATGAATATCTTTTACTTGAAAGTGAAATGTTTTGAAAGTGGGATCCAAATCCCATGGTAGGGGGTCAAAATACCATGGCTGACAAAAATTCACAATTTTCTGATAGGGTTCGAAATTCCATGTTGAGGTCATAATACCATGGCAGGATAAAAAATTGATAGATAAATCTTATGTACAATTTACATTGTTTTAAAGGGGATTCGAAATACCATTACAAGGGGTAAAAATATCTTGCAGGTCAAAATATCTTGCGGGTCAAAATACCAGGGCTGACCAAACATCACAAAAATTCAATGAAAGTGGATCGTAATACCATGGCAGGATGAAGGTTCAATATTTGTAACATACAGTTGACATGGTTTAAAAAAAAATGCTAAAAAAAAAACAGTGCCAGGGGGTTAAAAATCCAGGGCTGCCCAAACTTCGCAATTTTCAAATGGGGTTCAAAATTCAATGATAGGAGATCAGAATACCTTGAATGGCAGGATAAAGAATTGATATCTTTACGTACAACTTATATGTTTTGAAAGAGGATTCAAAATACCGCAGTAGGGGGTCGATATACTATGGCAGGCCAAACTTCACAATTTTCAGACGGGGGCTAAGAATTCCGTGACAGAGGCAAAAATCAATGGCATGACGAAAATTCAATTTTCAGATGGGGTTGAAAATTATATGATCCGGTCAGAATACACTGGAAGGATGCAAAATAAATATCTGTTACGTACAAATAACATGCTATGAAAGGGAATTCAAACTCCCATGGTAGGGAATCTAAATAATATTGCTGACAAAACTTCACAATTATCTGATGGGGGGGGGGGGGGGGGGGGGGNGGGGGGGGTGGGGGTCGAAATTCCATGATGTGGTTGGCATAGTTCCTGGGACAGATAGGAAATAAATATGTTATAGCCTGCATTTTATAGGTAATGAAAGTGGGGATTCGAAATAACATGGTAGAGGCGTCATGACTGAACAAATTTCACAATTTTTAGGTGGGATTCAAAAAGTATACAAAATTGATAACTTTTACATACAATTTACATCTTTTGAAAGAGGGGTTCGAATACCATTGTGGAGGGATAAAAATAACATGGGTGATCAAACTCAATTTTCAGACTGGCGCTCAAATTCCATGATTGATGATTTAGAATGCCATGGCCTGATTATCATGTTCGAAATTTTAGGTTTCATATAAATATTCCATGAAGTCATACTATTTTCAAATACTCATATAAATCTCACTCAAGATAAAGAACAACAATGAAAGCGTTGTTCCATTGCTTGGTTCTATCAGGTATTTGTTGAGATTTTGTCTAATGTGCTCCATATCCTTTCATTTTTTACTAATAAAAATAACATATGATTTTACTTGCATGCTTATTTTACAAAATATGAATCTTACATTAATGTACACATAAATTTCTCTTGGAACAACTTGGACTGTTTAATAATAAGTACCCGTTTATATAATATGATGCTAATTAAACAACGTATGGAATGACAAGCTGACTTGTAAAATAATCAAACAACGACAGGTTTTTTTATTTGTCACACACTATTCATTGACCTCAATGTTCATGGGTCTTGTGAATGTTTTTGCACATTTACCCAACACAAAATACTTTTTGATATGATGCTTGAGTACTTGGATATTTGAAATGTTGACCCCTTACTATGATATTTTGAAGCCACTTTCAAAACAAGCCAATTGTAAATAAAAGATATTTCCTTTTTATCCTTGTATGTTGTCCCCAATCATAAGATTTAAACTCCACTTTTAAAAAATGTAAATTGTACGTAAAAGATATTAATTCTGTATCCTGCCATTGTATTATGACCCCATGGTGGAATTTTGAACTCTATTTGAAAGTTTAGAAGTTTGGTCAGCCATGCTATGTATTTTGATCCCCTTCTTCAATGTTATTTCGAACCCCTTATAAAACATGCTATATATAAATTATACATAAGATATTCCTGCAATGGTATTATGACGCCAATCATGGAATTTTGAACTCCTATCTAAAATTATGCAAAATATGTGTTGCGAATATACATAGGGGAGACCTGCCGACGACTGGGTGACCGTTTTGCGGAACACATCCGCTCTGTCCGTAATAATACGGATTGCCCAGTCGGCAATCATTTCAGACTCCCTAACCACTGCCCACAAGATATGCAAGTAACAGTGCTAATAAAATTACATGGAGGCCAAGACAATAGACGTACGTTGGAACAACGGATTATTTTCAGACTAAGCACTTTAAAACCCAGGGGTTTAAACGTAAAACAATCATTCTATGACTAATGAGTCTCGATGTCGTATGTTCTCAGTGGCTGGAATGCTGATAATGTTGCTAATAGTGTACATATAATGTCAAAGATTTTTACCTGTATCATATACATTATTTTTAAACACTGTACACACAATGTCAAAGATGTTTTACCTGTAACAACATATTATTTTTTAACTACTACTTCATTCATTACGACCCACTCGTAGACGACAGATATGTCGAAATATATCGGTCGACCTTTTTATTGTTTCTATTCTTTTATTTTGCCATGTTTTTTTGTGCTTTAGGTCATATTGTAGATTATAAATTCATCCCTTTTAACAGCTCACATACTCATGTATCTCGTTATTTTGTTAAAATTATGCATTGTGGTCATCAGGGTATTTTTACCCCTCCACCACGGTATTTACAAACCTCTTTTAAACATGTCAATTGTATGTAAAAATATTTATAGTATAACTAATCGACCGTGATGAATATCAATAATATTAATGTCACGAGTGCCGAACAACGCAGGATTAAACAAGTTTTGAAACTTCTTCCAAACGAGTTTTAATAATCCGTTGCGTTGTTCGACACGAGTGGCATTATTATTAATATTCATCACGGTTGATTAGTTATACTTATTATTATATAGATTTTCTAATCTTTAAACAGATTTTGGATGCAATTTTATTTGGATTATCTTTTTAATATCAATGCACCATGTGTTTACATTGACGATAATTTTGTGACGTCATTTCCTAGAGTGAAAATAAATTGTTTCTTTCACTGAGTGAAAATATGAGTTTTATTTGATTGAGAAAACTCGATAAATCACCGCTATCTATATGATGATACTCCTTTATTCTTCCATGGTATTATGACCCTGGTGATGATTTTTTTAACCATCATCTGCAAATTGTGAATTTCCATCAGGTATGGTAATTTGATCCCTCTACCATGATTAGGACTGGGCAAAATCAAAGACCCTCAAAACTGGCATATATTTTACAATTATTTTGAAACAGAGTACATATACTGAACAAATATAAAAATAACAACAAAATAAAACAAGCAAGTACACATTATTTGTTCAGCATTATTTTGGTGATGACTACTTCTCTTTTGACTACTTTCGGATAATGGCTTTCTATTTTATTTGATTTTGATGCTGCTTTAATGTTACTTTTTGAAACACGTGTATAGCAATTTTATTTTTTATTATTTAATATGCAACCTTGGTAATTTTGTATTTTTTAAAAATATTATTTGGGAAGATGCCAGTGTTGTTAACTTCAGTAGAGTAATAAATACTAATAAGGTAATATACATGAATAAATATTAAAGCAACATCTCTGTACCTTGTAAAGCCTGGGGCTAGTGTTTACATTGAAGTTTTGAAATTTATATATATAGGTATATGAAATATTGAAGAAAATTTCATAACATCCTTGTTTAATGTTCGGAGAGAGCAAAAAGTGTCTGTAAATTATCAGTAAGTACCGAAAATAGTTGTAATGCACCCATAAAAAGTTAATAATGAATTACAAGTACATCATGTGCTGAATATTGAGCAATGAATAATTTTTTTTTCAAAATCAAGTTTTGACTCTGAGCCAGCTGGGTACCGTTTCATAAGTAATCTCTAAATGAACGTGCAGGTTATGTACAAGTACACCTATTTAACAATGTGCACGTTCTTTTAGCGACTGCTATATGAAACGGTGCAATGATATCTCTGATGTTCCTGCTCTGGTACCCTGCGCTGTCTGATATAGTGGTAACTGCAAAGGAAGTGACTGATCATTTTCAAGTACTGAATGTAAATTAACCGGCTGGATCTAAACAATTCACATCTTTTACATATCAAAAGCAATTTCTCCATCACTGGTTACACTTTTTACATTGTAATTCAACATAAGCCTAAGTGACTAGAAACTTGCAAATGTGTCTGAAAATCATAAAGGTAGAAGCAAAAAAAACAAAAAAATAAAAATTAAATTACAAATTATTGGACATTATTATTTCGGTGATGTATCTAAACATTTACTCAATAATATTAACTGATATATACCCATCAGGATTTCACAATAAGAATTTAGGAAAAATGAAAGGTTATGGAGTGAATGTACATGTGACAAAAACGCACACGATACATAGAGAACTCCAGTTTATCAAGGACAGGGCTTTTATTCCTGTCTACATCTTGATGTCGCCTGAGGGTCTTCAACTAGAGGTGAATAATATTCACCCCCTCAGGCGAGATCAAGAAGGCCCCTAGCGTGCACTTAAGCGGTATTCTTGACAAAAATTATATCAAGGTCACTCCCTTGCTCCCCACCCGCCATGGAATGCCAACTTGGGCGATGCTCAGGGTTATCCAGCTGAAAGCACCAGGGTTACAAGAAGAGAATAAGAATGTTGAGCAACATCGATCGCAGCTAAAATATGTCATTGAAGCAACATATCTCAGGAGCGGTCAATGAGAAAAAAAGTAAACTCGGGCAATGTATGCCTACAAATATTTGTCATATAGTAGCCCGACAAAAGACAAAAATAAGGACAAAAACAACATCAATAGACAACACGGGGCACATCGAAATAGATGTAGGCAAACCTTGCAGTGTAACTTTGGTTGAAAGGGCAAAAATGGTCGTGTGCACAGATTATAACATTTTAGTACAAACAAGGAAAATATTGAACAGCCAAATTGAAAAAATAAATGAATTAGTAAACGTGTGAGAAATTCTCACACGGACAATCATGCCATAACTGTAATATTATAAGAGCATACATCTCAAACACGGGGAGACTTTCTACGGACTCCACGCAGCACGAGAGACAAACTCTGCAGCAAATAGGAAAAATGAAAGGATATGGAGTGAATGTACATGTGACAAAAACGCACACGATACATAGAGAACTCCAGTTTATTAAGGACAGGGCTTTTATTCCTGTCTACATCTTGATGTCGCCTGAGGGTCTTCAACTAGAGGTGAACAATATTCACCCCCTCAAGCGAGATCAAGAAGGCCCCTAGCGTGCACTTAAGCGGTATTCTTGACAAAATTATATCAAGGTGACTCCCTTGCTCCACACCCGCCATGGAGTGCCAACTATTCCGGTCCGAAAATCAAAACTACCCTTTCCGATTCTTTATTTTTCAAATGCGCGATTGGATTGCGCAGTGCAACAGTGCCTATCTACCTTAAGTATTTGAGTATTCAATTTGGTTGTCTGGATTTTCATGCATATCTATAAATCATAATTTTTTTGCACAATCAATGATAATAAACTGAAAATATGGTAATTTGGTACATTTTCACCAAAATGACTGCCTCCACTTCAGATAAAGCTTAATGCTCTATACAATTAATTGAATCTTACATATCTGGCGTGGGGATCAATCATCAAGTATTGTCAGGAATAAAATTACAAGAGGCACAAAGACAAAGCTGGCGTATAACCACCGGAAAAATATAAACTTTTAAACCGTTATGGCGCGCCAAACCCCACCCATCATTGAGGCAGTGCCCGGCAGCAATAGCTATTGGAAGGTTTTGGACGGTAAAAAGAAATGGTCATCCTAGTATTAATTATGAGAGTTCGGACCGAAACTTAAATTTTTCCACAATAGGTTGATATCTATTAAAAAATGTTTTAATGATAGTATCAAACTGTGACGTGTGTCACATGTGAAGCAGGTTATGCTCACCTTTCAGGAGCACCTGATGACACTCCTGTTTTTAAGGGGTTCACACTGTTAGTGCCTTATTTTTTGTGGCGCTTGTTTCATACACTGTTTCGTCTTCGTCATTTACGTTCTCTTTCTACACATATGTAATCCTATATTGCCATGCGTTCTGGATATACGATTTTTGGCTCTTGCTTCGGTATTCATCTGGAAATTTACTGAACTTTTTGAATCCAGGCGGCGGTCGGGAAAATAGCTATGTCTTATGAGAAAGTGTATTATTTATACTAGCTCTCGCGTAACGAATCAAATGTTAAACATACACTTTGTAAGCAGAAGTTGGAATATTACTATCATTGGTAGAGAAATTGATAATTATGAAATTAATTCGACCTTTTGTCGTAAACTTTGGTAATGAAACGACCATATTCGTCAAATTTTAGATGTTTGTCCAAAAAAGATGTAGATCTGGTGGTTTCTTTCGTTTCCGATACCTCTAGTTCTGGAGGATATATCGATGGAATCCATTTGGCAAAAGATACATTATTGATGAAAAGAACATAATCAAAGTATCTATTAGTGAGATTGAAAGATCTTGCAGCTTCTATTTTATGATCTTTTACGAGTCGCTGAAAAAAAAAAATCGGTCTCGTAGGAAAATGAAAAGAAGTAAGTTAGTACAGGAACACAATTCGTGCACATTGGTATACAAACTTGCTGTTTATAAATAGCACCTTCAAAAAAAAAAAAAACCAAAACAAATGCATTACCAATAAGAGAGTAAAGAATACTACACACCTGTAGTAGCATATCTTCCTTATAAATTGATATATTTCCCATTCCTTTTAACATTAAATTTGAACTGATTTTTAAACTTTACATTACAATTAACGTGTACATGGTATCTCTAACCTTTAAAAAGATAATGGAGCAACCATTTGATTTTTAAGGGGGGGGGGGGGGGGGNAAATTTGGCGAAAAAAAAATATCAGGACAAGAGGAAGCTGAAAAAAAAATAATCAGGATGATATATATGAAGCAAAATTTCTGGCCTGGACCGAAAAAATATGACAGGATTTCTTCGAGTGATAAAAATTTGTCAGACTCAAAAATTGAGTGAAAAAATATCCAGGATCAGATGTTCTTTCCTTGCCCCCCCCCCCCATAAAAATCAAATGGTTGCTCCCTAAGCCTGAGGGTAGTTGGAAAAAAATCACACCAAATTAATCATCACACCAAAGATATTTATGCTTCATGGTGATGGTAACTTTTAATGTAATGTAAATTTGATAACAAACCATAATCTTAGATTGAAATATAATCACCCATCATTTAGCCAAACTCGTTATCAATTTTTGCTACTGAAATTCTTGATAGATGCTTAGCTAAATATATTGCAAAACATAACTACAATTTTTTTTTTTTTTTGACTTAGTGCAATCTGTTTCTGAAACAGGATATCTGTAAAAAACACAAAGAAATAAGTAGACTGAATTAAACAAGAATACGGATTATCTTGAACGTTCGGGGATACAGGACACTGATTTTGATGTTATGAAGTTAAATCATATTATTTAAATGTTTTAATCCCTCTTATAAAACTTGAAATTAAAAGGGATTTCCTTAAAAAGTCCTTATATTTTGTATGAAAATTGCTATCCTTAAGATAAATTTTATTTTTGTTCGAGTAGTTTAAAAATGTAGGGAACTACAGGAAACGCTTAAACCAAGGCATATAGGGAACTACAGGAAACGCTTAAACCAAGGCATATAGGGAACTACAGGAAACGCTTAAACCAATGCATAAAGGAAGAAACCAAAAAGAACGCTGTTTCTGTTACAATTATATATGTGAGTTACTTTGCCTTTTAAACTTGCCAAATAACTTTTCAATAATTTGTAATTACTCAATTTAATCCTTTATCATTGCATTTTAGTATACATCGTATCTGCTTTATTCTATGGAAATTGTGCTTGAAACACTTGTAGATTATATCGTCACTTAGCATGAAACACCTTTTGATTTAACGCACCTTTCACCTGTTGATTTCCATGTCTATGTCTGTCAATGGACCTATGCGTTACATAGGAAAGCCTTGTGCAAGTAAATAACAAGCAATACGGAACTTAACTCGTATAAACCTATACATTTTTTTCGAAACCCTTAATTTTCATAACTTATACGCAAAGATCACGTCAAGGGTTTAATAGCACGTAATAAATCCCATACTGTGATAAATAAACCTCAAAGCTCATTCAATGAATGGACCATCAATCATATGTCGTGTTTTTGTATTTTTGTGAAACGTAGGGATCGTTTGAATGCTGCCCCCACCCCACATATTTTAAGCAGAATGTTGACTCATATCTTAAATGTGAACGTCTTACAAAAGTCACAATTGTTGCATACATCTTGTGTTATAATAGCGAGAAATATGTGTGAAAATACTTGATCTATGTCGCCCTTCGTCTGAAAGGACCTTGAACAGCTCACTATGCATTTCGCAATTCGGTAAAAATACAACCACCTCAGAACAAAATCTGAAGAGTTTATGTGCAATAGAAAACTTTTCACTTGAACACAAATAGACGATCTCATGTTCAAAAGTGAATATTATATGAATTTCATTGGTACCAAATATTCTACGTTGTTGTGATACACTTAATTGCCAAATATATGTAAATTAAGTCAGATTGACGACAGTCAATTTCTGAAAAAAGCAAACATTATACTTTCTTTAGGATATTAGAAGTCCTTGGAAATTTCAAGTAATCTAATTTTGAAAATTTACCTCCTTGCCGCTATATTATGTCCTCCGCTTCGCGTCGGGAAATGATGGTGTCTCGAAAAATTACTAATTGCTATTGTCCTCTCATAGCCAGTAAATAAATGTATAATATTTATGGTTAAAAAGAGTCGGCTTGTGACGAATAGAATAACACGTCCATTTTTTTTTATTTTTGAATAATTTTGAAAAAAAATTGCATAACATAAAACAATGTATTTTATATTAACTTTGGCCAGGTTCATTGTCTCTCGTTAGTCGTCGCGTTGGACTATCGGAAATGTGGTATATGGCTCATATTGTATGTTCTATGGTTCATGTTGCAACACCAGACACCATTACGTGTAGTCCATTTCTCATTTTTTATCATATTCTCTTGAAAGGCCGCCAATATTGTTTGTTTTTCTCTAAGTATTGTGTCTTTTATTTCCCTTTTAGCACGTCTTGAGTTAACATGTATGGTTAACCTAATTGAGTATACAAAAACATGCCTTTAATATCAAACTAATTGAATCACTTATTTGCAAGTCCTTTGTTCTGTATGTCAGTGATACCAAACAAAAATTATTTTCGTTCTTTATATTATAAGAGTGAACTTTTTTTTCATTTTATTCACATGAAATGATACCATCTGATTGTCTCTACTATTGTTTCACTGCTTTATACTCAAATTTAATTGTATTAACATGACTAAATGGCATTAAATTGTTTACTCAATCCCACCTATATCAAAACCTTCTGTTATTCGACCTAATTCCTCTCTAATTGAATTGATGATAATGACTGTGCGGAAAATTAACAGATACTAGTAGGCAGATCGTTATTTCCATCGGAGATAAGTTTGCTTTTTATGTTCCAGCAGTCCACATTTAACCAAAGCCTGTCAACGAAATTGTCATCTTATTGTCCGCCGACGATGATGATTTGCATATTCAGAAAATAAATTCCCATTAACTTCGGTATTTAGTTATTTGAAACTAAAAAGTAAACTAGAAATAAGGGAACAAAACTCACTAATATATACCCCGCTACCCCCCAAAAAGATCAAATCAAAATTTTAATAGATGGTGCACAATGGCAACGTGTACTGAACATTCTGTGAAAGGTTCATTGGATTTCACCTAGTCTAGGAGGAGTTGTCGCCACGAAGTGTGTACCCATATGGCGGACAGAAAAACGAGCGGACGGACGGACAAACGGACACCATAATCACTATATACCGACCGCTAAAGCGGGGGTATAATAATTTCTGAAGATAATTTAGGTTAATTCCTATCAGCAATTAAACAATATTGTATATTATTTTATGTTATTGGAATGTAGATGCATTTCTTATCAAAAATGTTAAAATTCTCTTCTGTAATAATAAAAGGGACCTTAAGAATTTAATATCATCGAAAGTACAAGACCAGAAAATGCCAGAATTGTACTTGCTGAGTTCGAGTTCTAATCCATGTTATCTGAGAATTTTCTTGCGTTGCAGTTTCACTGGCGTTTGATTTTCCTTGATCACAATTAACTTAATTCAACTTAGATAGGAAAAAATGAAAGGATATGGAGTGAAACTTGGTCTCAATTGTTTCTTTACTCGAAGATTACATTAGAAATGTCGTGCTTCATAAGTGAGAAGCATAATGTGATTAACCACAAGGCTTGTGTGGTTGAGCCTAATCTCTATTGCATGCAAGTTTTTCAACCGATCTCAGTCGAGTCTCAATTTAAAAAAATGGTTGAGCGTCCATTGCATTTTCGGTAAAAAAGGGGGGCAACATGCACAGTAATTACAATGCTGAGTTTGGATCGAAACTTCAAAATTCTCCACAAGGGACTGATATCTATTAAAGAGCTTTTTTAATGATCATATGAGACGGAATTATTTTAAGTCTTGATTAATAAGGCGGTCACGGATAAAACTATGTCTAATGAGAAAGTCTGCATTATTTGTGCGAGCTCTCGCGTAACGAATTTGCTGTGAAATATGCACTCCGTAAGCAGGAAAAGCTGGAATATAACTTCCATAAGAGCGAAAGTGATAATTTTGTTATTAAAAACGGCCCTTTTGTCGTATATTTAAGTAGATCTGGTGGTTTCTGTCGTTTCCTTGATTTCTAGGTCTGGCGGATATATACTGAACATCAAAAGAAACGCACCACCAACGTGTATTTCTTTGTATCTTTAAATTCAAAAGCAAATATCTCTTCAAATACTTGTTAAAACATGTTGAAATTTTTACACGTTGTTGCTGTAATCATTTTAAAATTCTGAAAAAATGTAAAAAATTTTGATATCTCATTTTTAATTTTTCAAAAAATCACTTTTTTCACCAAAAAATGCAAAAATGACGCAAAACAATGAATGCTAAGAACTGCTAGAAATGGTCTGGAATAACTCCTTTGGTAACTCTGGAAAATAAACTTTACAACAAGACCATTTTTAGAAAAGCAATTATTGGACTTTTGTTTTCGCACATTTTCCATACAAATTGTTGCTGCTGCTTCATAATGAAATTTGTTTGGACAAAAAATGGCTTGTGTGTTTTAGACCTTTAACATTTAATAATAATACAAGTGTTAATATAATAGAAGCTGAGCAGCATTAAAATTTGGTGCGTTTCTTCTGATGTTCAGTTTATTAATGGGACCCATTAAGCAAAAGATGCATTATTGATGGAAAGGACATCATCAATATATCTATAAGTGATATTGAACGATCTAGCATCTTTGATTTTATTATCTTTTACGAGTCTCTTAAGAAATTCAGTCTCGTAAGAATACAAAAACAAGTTTGCAAGTAGAGGTGAACAATTAGTCAATTAGTGCACATTGGTGTACCAACTTGATGCTGATATATAGCACCTCCAAATGTAACAAATATGTTATCAATTAGAAAATCAAGCATACTGCATACCTGTTTTTCATCGTAGCATACTGTTATTGTCCATGGATTGCTGGTTCTTTTAACTGACGGTTCGACTTTCACATGCTATTCTTTTAAATTGTTTTTTGAAAAAAATGTGGATTTATAACTTAGTGCAACAATTTTTTGAATGGGCAAAGGCTTTTTGAATGAAACTTTTGATTCGTGATTTTAGTTTATCACGAGGAAGTGTGGAAAAATCAAATGTTTTAAGAGAATGTATTTGAGAAAATAAATAGGATTTAAGAATATAGAAATAATCGTCATCGCATACATTATGTAAATACACGATACCCTCAGTCAACATGCCCAACACCAGATCACCTGCTGTGATCAGTATATTTGTTGATTACAGGTGAATTAATTATTCCTGCTTCCTGTTATAAGATTTGTCTGTAAAAGGCCAGATTTATCATGAAAATGCAATGTATTTCGTTTTATTATTTGGCAATTCAGGACAAGGGCGTCATGGCACAATGTGGAATTGGTTAAAATAACATTCCAAGTTTTTCAATATTTCAGAGCTGACAGGCAATGATTTGTAAAAGATGACATTGAGCTTGCATGGCTGCATGACGATTGTAAAAAATTGTTATTTCGGTGTCAAAAATCATTGAGGAATATTTAGTGATAAAACCTTTTGAATGTGCATTTATTATGAAAAAGCACAAAACTTGTCAGTTTGGCCAGCATTTCTCAACAGGAAGCGAAAAACTAATTCTAAAATCCTAACCCTGCTTACCCTTCCGGAGCACCTGATGTTTTTAAGAGTTCCAAAGTAACAAAATTAAATCAACTGACAATGAAATGCGGCTAATCAAAGATTGCGACCCCCGCTATCCCTTGTAAAATAAAGAAAAGTGTTTTTGAAACTAAATTTCTTTCTGTTGAAACAATCATTGTTACTGTAAAGCACAAAAAAGATATGGTTGCTAGGTAGAATTCAAAAAGAAATGGTCTTTGAGAGTTTCAGGAAACTTACCAAAATTAAAATCAAACATTTTTGCAAACCGACTGTTGAAAATCATCATTTTTACTGTAAGGAATTGAAAAAGATATGGTTGCTAGGTAGAATTCCAAAAATAATGGTTCTTTGATAGTTTCAGGAAACTTACCAAAATAAGAATCAAAAGTTTTTTGCAATTTGACCAATGAAAATGACCATTAAAACTATTATTCATAAAAAAGATATGGTTTCTAGGTAAAATTCCAAAAAGTAATTGGTCTTTGAGAGTTTTAGGAAATTTACCAAAATTAGAATCATATTTTGAAATCCTAGTGTTCATTCTAGCTGATGACATTACAAAGTTGCTTACTTTTAAAAGTTCATGTTGGAATTTCAAAAATCATTAGATTTTGACACTTTCAGGAAATTTGGAACCGGCGTCTATATTCTAAAAGCTTAATACGAAATCAGCACTTGTACATGAGAAAATATCTCATGTGTACACTTTGTTCAATTACTATTATCTAAATTTATGTAAAT
Source organism: Modiolus philippinarum (assembly GCA_002080025.1). Classification (NCBI taxonomy): domain Eukaryota; kingdom Metazoa; phylum Mollusca; class Bivalvia; order Mytilida; family Modiolidae; genus Modiolus; species Modiolus philippinarum. The sequence goes on along the minus strand of MJUU01043942.1, from coordinate 75,027 downwards.
TCTAATCTGAGGTTTAACTCCCTCCATCGTGGTTTTGACCTTAGCTATATTTGATTTTACTTATTATTCGGATTTGGTTTGGTTTCATGCATTTTAAACATTTTTTGAAATTAAAGATTTCCTATGTTTAGGTTCTAGTGCTGCTGATGAGGATTTTATTTCCGAAATGGTCATACAGCTCATTAAAATTGTTGCAGTTGGAGTTAACATATGTTTTATTGTCTCATGCTCATGTTATCCATGCATATCCTTTCATAAAATATGAAAGAGCAACTCCAATAATTCCTCATGAAAATCACAAAATCAAAGTTATACACAGAGTTCCAGTCGTATGATGAGTACTGATTTCTTTACATTCTTTGGCCCCTAAAGGTCATGCCCCAGAGGTCATACCAAAAGTCCGCTATTATTAGTAAATGAGATGTATATAATGGAACTTGCATACAGAGTTTCAGTTTCCAAACATGAATACTTCAGAAGATTTTGCTTATAACTGGATATCACGAAATACAATTTCGCTCATTTTCCGTCCTAAGGGCAAATGTCAAACTTCCGAAACCTTTGACACAGACAACTTCCATAGTGTTACTTATACACTTATTACAAGATTTCTGCTATTAAAGGTTAAGAAGAGTTCCAGCTGAATCGATTTTTTTTGTTTTTGGACCCCAGAGGCCATGCCTTGAGGGTCATACAAAAATTCCGACAGCCACTATGAAGTTCCTACATATTATGCGAGTGGATTCAACTTTCTAGCCCAAATGGCCTTGGAGATTTCTTCAATTATTGGATATCGCGAAAATTCGTTTTCGCCAATACGCCCCTAGAGCGTTTGACAGAAATTTCGAACCCGCAGTGCACTACCTCAGATCATACTGGTGCCAAGTTTCAAACTATCACTTATAGTTCCAGAGCTATCGGGGAGCATTACAAACGCACGGAACATCCGCTTTCGCTGAGTGTGTGTGTGTGTGTGTGTGTGTGGGGTAATGATAACTTAATATCAAATAATTGAATTCAATGAGAACGTGATTTAAACATTTTCATTTTAAAACAAATACCATATTCTTCTAGAAACATGTCAAGTCGTGATTGAAAGCGCTATGTTTCCAAACAAATTAAAGTTGTCTTAATGTCGACATTGTTTAAGAAAATGTGTTAAAAATGATATAAATATTCACCACAATAACTGTTTTTTTAAACCAAATGCATCATTGAAATTGAAAGAAATAGTGATTAAATGATGCAATGCATGCAAACATTGTCCATTTATTAGAACATAAAATGTGGTATTTGCTGTGACCTTTAAATGTTAAATTCAGTTCTAAGAAAACATACATTAATGTACTATAATTTGATATTCTGTTATTTGTGGTTACATTGTACCTCTTCCTGGTAACTATTTAATTTTAAAGTATTATTACAACCAACGGCAGTTTTCTAAACAGTCCGATTGATCTGTCCTAATATTCCTTCCTGCATGCGAGCTCAAAATTCATTCACATTCATATCTCTCCCAATGCAGCACTTTATTGGCAGTAATCACATCCCTTATTTCTTCTGTATTCTACTACCATTGTTCCATTTAGCAGATTGATGGGCTTAAAAGCAATTCTTAATCGTGTATTACGTGATCAAAACATGTTTTTTATAAAACAAACACAATTTTCTTTCAAATATTTTAATTGTTTGCATGTGTGGTCATAATTATAGAACAGTGATGGTTTTTTCAAACAAAGTAAGCATGTCTGATCTCGAAATTATTAAAAAAAAAGCATGTTTAAAATGATACAAATTACCACCTCTATAACAGTTTTTTTTGCAATTCAACATTGAAAATGGCGCAAATGATGATAAATCGATCCAATACATGCAAACATTGTCCATTTATAATAGGAGATTTATTTTCAAGTTGTGTTGACTTTGTAGCCTAGTCAATTTTATACTTTTGGTATTCTGTTGTTTAGTGCTAAATTGTACAGAACACATTGAACATAAACCCTAATACCTTTTCATGGTAGGTATAAGATTTAAAAGTAAAGTTTTAAATGAATTTAATATATAAATGCTCATACATACTTTAATCAACAGTGAAATATGGACTATAGCCAAGGCCTCTCTACAAATACAAATTTCTGTACTAACTTAAAGCCAGATAGCAATGATGACGAAAAAATGTTTTTTAGTGTTCACCGGTACCTAAAAAGACCAAAATGGTGCTATATTCGTTGTTAATAGGTTCTATTGTTGTTTAGGTGTTTACTGTAGCTGTTTAAAGTCATTATTTTTGTTGAAAGTATTTTGTTTCAGTACTGAACATTCCCACCTTCCTCTGAAAACCCAAAAGTGAAAATTACTATTTATTTTGGGTTCCCAGTACATTGATATTCTCACCCTGCGCCGACTTACAAGACATTTAAACATGGCGATATAACAGGGGTAGGCCATTTTAAGCTTGTTTTTCATATATTTTATTTGAAGTTCTAATTTTAAATTCTGCATGATTTTAAAGTTGGTTTATGTATATTTGTTTTGTTGAAAGTTAAAAATAATGTGATAAAAATTACAGCAGGAATCGAAAGGTAAATGCTTAGGTGCGCCGACTTACAAGACTGCATCGTATATGGAAAAAAACAATGCCACTGAACAACGCTTTAATTTTTGTCTCAATCTTGAAGTCACAATGAGGCCTTCAACAATGACTTTTGCCCATACAGCATTGTGTGTTCAATACAGCCACTAGCACCGGTTTGAATGGAATTCTTTGCTAAATGTCGAACAACTCTACCTCGTTTTTGTTTTTACTTGTTGATGCGGGATCGTCAGCAAGCTGGAAACGTGTTCTTACAACTGATGCCATCTGTTGCCGGACAAAAAGACAATCAAAACATCTTAACGACAACAGGGCATTAATCGAGTAAATTGCAAAAAAAAAAAACAACTTTCTCTAAATAGTAAGATGTAGGCACTTTAAATAAAGCTGTCAGCACTGTATTTGAAAATAAAAAAAAAAAAAAAAAAAAAAAAAAAAATTAAAAAAAAGTAAATAAATAAATAAGTAAATGAATAAATAAGTATATTGAATATTTTTCAAAAATGCCAATATTGTTTAAAATATGATAATATATCCATATGAGATATTTATGTACACCATAACTTCAATTTTCATTTACCATGTTCAACATGGCGGTGCCCTATAAGAAACAGGGCATTATTACAATACCGGTGCACCTTATCACTCATGGTTTTTTGTTGATCCGTTTTGTTCATATGTATGTGTACCTCCTTTTTTTCTTTTCTGTGTTGTACTTATGCGATTTCTTTATATCTTTGTGTTTCTGAAGTTGCCATTTTCTTTGGATTATTCTTTTTAAGACTGACGGTTTGGTTCTGATTTACTTTCAATGATCAACAAATTCTTTAGTTGTCTTTTCAGTTTAGGTTTCTACAGTTGCCCTCACGGTTTTATTTTTTTTAACTTATTTTCCTTTCTAGATAGCGATTTCAACATAAAATAAGATCGTATTTAAATTGAATTTGATAATTAAAAATTAAATGTAAATTTCTGTAGTAATAACACATGCGTGAAAGTAAGCAACAAGTATAATGATAAAATGTAATGGCTTGAACTGAGAGAATGAGAAAATAACGAAATAGTTGTATTCCATGTTCAAAATTATGTCCCTCCCCGTAGTATTAAAAGAGAGGCTTTCAAGAGCATGTATGGCTCACCTGGGTCCTATGCTGCACTTTATCGTATGTTAATGTGTGTTCCCCGCTTGCAGCCTCTTTGGATAAGATACCAAAATAAATTCATAAACTTTGAACGATTATTCAAGTAGTTTCACAGATGATTTTTAAATGCATTTCCAACAGGCTGCAATTTTCAGCAATATTTCGCACTGACAGCTAGCTTGAATTTTCCCCACTGGCGGCCATCTTGGATGAGGTACAAACATAAAAATCACAAATTTTAAAGAATACTACCAAAGGGCTACTGTGACGAAGTAAAGTTCAAATTGGCTTGGTAGTTTCACAGGACTGATTTTTTTAATGCATTTCGCATAGGATCCCCATGTCAATTAATGTTCAACGCTTAGATGAAGTATGAACATTTAAATCACAAACTTTGAAGAGGACAAAACAAGAACTATTGTGACCAAGGATAGTTCAAATTGGCATGGTAGTTTAAGAGTAGAAGATCTATGAGTGGATTTCCAATATGGTCCCTATGTTAAACTAAGTTGAACGCTAGCGACCGCCTTGGATAAGGTATATTTGTGTTTTTCCTTTGTAGTTCCCTGGCAGATTGTAGATTGTAATTTTCGGCCATTACATGAACATAAAAATCACAAACTTCGAAGGGGTCCACGCGACCCAGTTTGGTTCTAATCGGCAAGGTGGTTTCTGAAAAGAAGGCCTTTGAACACATTTCCAACAAGGATCCTACATGTATGTCATAAACTATGTTCCCAGTGATGGACATCCAAGATGAGATAAGGTGTGAACATAAAAATCACAAAATTTGAAGAGAACCATCCAGGAACTATTGTGGCCAAATTTTGCTGGCGGCCATCTTGGACGAGACACGAACATAAAAATCACAAACTTTGAAGGGGACCGCCTAGTTGTCGTTGTGTATCTTCCTCCACCATCTGGAAAACTGTAGAATCACATGGATCCACATATATTAAGTCTTGGCACACTGATAACGTATATTAATTTAAAATCTAAAATATGTACAGTACGTTACAAGGCCCTATCGAGAGTCACCTCCACAGTCATAACTTTCACTTTCATGGATACACAGTTAATGGTTATATTAGTTTAAGATTAAATATTACAACACATGTATACATTAGTTAGTTCCACTCCACCATATTTCATTTTGATATGTACAAGTTAATGATTTAATAAAGTCATACACTGTTTATACACCAATAGTTGAGATATTCTACTAGATATTATGAAGCAGATTACAACGTGCAACACGCAGGCAGAGATAGGGTAGTTGTAATTGTAATCATTAATCAGCTGTAATCGATTACATTTTTCAGAGCAATCAGTGTAATCATTAACCAGCCAAAAATCTGATTACATGTAATTTAATTTAATCAATTACTTTCAAAAATAGCCTGTAGTCATGATTACTTTTGATTACATTCTGATTACAATGGAAAATATCAAAATCTCAAACCATGGCTTTTTTCATACCAATTATAAGTCTCATAAAATTTTACACAACCAAGTTGTACATGTAGTATATTATGGAAAAACTGTACAATTAGAACTATTTTCTTTTTATATATACCAACAAAGGTTATTCTTAATGGCAAAATGTTTGTAAGATCAGCCAGTTGTACTTGATTTTTTTTCATAAATTTGATCAAAAATACAGAAAGGAAATTCACTTTAATTTTGTAACAGATTATATCAGGAATGTCAAAATGTAGGAAAATTCCGATTCTATCAGTGTTTGTCTTCTGATTGAGTTCAGCAATTAAATGTAAATTTATCTTTGCAAATAGTTAGCATAATTTTGCACAACTGGTCTCTGATTTGTTTTTTAACAATTTATCATTGGAACCATGGATCCACCATTACATTGTACGTACATGATCAAAGTACAATTTTTTACGCAGAAATGATCGTATAAAAAATTACAGATGAATTTGTGAAATATTAGACCTGATTAAAATTTAATTATTGTCATAATTAATTGTTGTTTATTTTGGAATAAAAAATTCAATCTTTTGTTTAATCAGTGTTAATGTCACCTCTGACAGGTAGAAAACAATGAAGGTTTGTTTGGTCCCTTTGGGCATTATTATAAAAATGTACATGTACTGATGTATAACTATTAGATTTTGTAAGATTGAATGTACAATGTATCAAAATAATCCAATATACATTTACAGAAACTATACCAAGAAGTGAAAATAAAGGGATATGGAATGATTGTGCATAGATCAAACTTATATCAAACACACTGAGAAAAAAACTATATCTGGCAAAAGAACAAGACTTAAATTCTTTTTACATGTAGTTAGAAAAGAACACATAAATATTTCAATTTCCCAACCACAATTATTTCAGATTTCAATGTAATCAGATGTAATCATGATTACCCTTCAATGTAATCATTAATTTAATTTAATCATGTTAAAAATGGTGTAATCATTAATTTAATTTAATCATACATTTTGGAAAGTAATGGTAATTTAATGTAATTTGATGAAAGTAATCAGACCCATCTCTGCACACAGGGCATAGCAGAGTCCTCTAGCAATGCTCTCTATACTACAATAGCAAGCTGGTGAAATGAAGGTTGCATAACTACAGTCAAGCACTGTACGTATAAGAGTTCAGTATTTTCAAGAGTTGTTATATCTACAGTATCTACCAAAAATTCTTGTCAGGCTTTTATTAACGGTTGACGTACATGTTGCAAAGAGGAACATACCAAAAGAAAGTGCAATCTATCTTCTGCTTCAGTTTTACATAATGGACATACCGGATTCACTTAAAACTGATTAATTTATGTTTATCAGTCCAAAGAATGTAGGCGCCAAGTAACAGCTTGACTGTAGTATGACCTTTGATAACAGAGAATGACTCGGTTCCTGCACTTTCCATACCTGATGAACCTTCCCCACAGCCAGATTTTCTATATTGAGGTATTTTAGTGATGGCTTGCACATAGCACCTGTTTTTAGCTGTTTTCCCAAAAAGAGTCAATTGTTCTATATACAAGATTTTTCCAGGTATGTTTACCAATCATATTAACTATCAGATAATGTGCAGCTGGACGACCGTATTGGTTGAGAACAGTAGAAACTAGCATAAACCAACTGTATGAGATCTTACTTTTGATTGAGAGTTGTCGTCAAGCAATCTGGTTTTCAACAGAAATATAATCCCTACAAATACTTTCAAAAAGTAGTTAACATTCTTTTAAGAATTTCTCCTTCTATAGGTATTTCACCAAGTAACAGTATGTAGCTGAATCAGAAGCCCGATCTGGGAGATGTTGAATCTGTTTTAGTAGTTTTTTTTGTAGTAACAAGAGAGAGTTGTAATGTCTTTAGCACCGAGTCGAAAAACATCAAGCCCATATACTAGTCGAGTTATTATATATGTACGTATAAGATGTTTGGAAACCATTGGATTTAGTCCGTTGATTCCATGGAGGCCTGCACCCATCATTGCGTAGACTGCCTTCCTAGCTGTAGATATTCTATCGATTGTAACTTTTTGAAGTATTGTCCCTTGTTATTCCAAGGTGGGTAGCTGAGTCTGATTTGGAGATTCCAGTACTATTTATTTCAAAGCTAGGTACAAATTTTTCCTTGCTATTCACACAAAGTACAGTTGATTTTGTTTCATTTATACTATATTGTTCTGAACAGGCATAATTCTTTTGTATCCTTAACATTGTTTGCAATTCAAAATGACAATTTGAAGCCAGCGTTATATCATCGGCAACTGTCGGTTGATTTAGAGGAAAATATTTTTGAGTGAAAGGTTAATGACGGACGGACGACGGAGGCAAAGTTCACCCTAGCTATAGTCAGGTATGCTTAAAAGAACTGCTTCCGTGCAATAAATCTAACTTTTATATTTTTACATAAGAGTGATTCTTTTCTCTTTTTTCAAAGATTCTAATTCATTTTTTAATATTCTTCACATAAGAAATGGGGGTAATAATAAAAATGGTCAAAACGAAATGCCAAGAGTCAAAGTCCGTGAAGCAAAGCTGGTGGAAACCGAAGGAAAAATGTCGACCACAGTATGACTTTGTACAGGAAATGGTAGTTTAAACCTCCCCTTCCATTACGGCTGTGTTCGGTAGCAACTCAGCAGCTATTGTTATTAACAGGTAATAAGCATTGATAAGAAAGGATCATCCCAGTATTGGGTAAAAATAAAATCTTGAGTCACAACAGTTTGGACCGAAACAAGGGACTGACATTTATTAAAGAACTTTTTAAATGATCGCATGAGACGGGATTCTTGAAGCCTTGATTAATAAGGCGGTCACAAAGATAACTATTTCTAAAAAGGAAGTCTATATAATTTGTGATGGTTTTTGCGTATCAAATCAATTCGCAGAAGATAAATTCACAGGAACTTCGATATTTTGTTATTTGAGAAACATACACTTAGCAAGCAGGAGAAGTGAGAATATTACTGTCCATGTAGGGGAAATTTATTATTTTGGAATTAAAATCGTCACTTTTATCGTAAATTTCAGTACTGAGATGACCATTTTTGTCTTATTCTGTTCGGTAAATTTGTTAATGATTGATGTAAGAAGCGAACATAATTTATGTCTATGCCTTGGCTTAATATAAGGAAAAGTAGGGGGAGAAGGCTAGGGGGTCTGGTAAAATAAGTATACATTCACTTCTTTCATCATTATAATTTTCTTTGACTAATGCGAATTTTACACTAGTGTGTTTTGAGAATTAGCAGTTAGGATTAGGAGTTTACAAAATTATCATTCACATTATTATATTTTAGGGTTTGCTTTGAATTGTTGTTTTTATTATAAAGTTACGTCTCAAAGAGCAATAAACACAATAATAAAACTGTCTTAAAAGAAATAGTCAATTCCAAAAATAAGAAAATATACTTGTTGCATTTTGCTTCACACTGTCAGTGCTTTATTTTTTGTGTTTTCTTGTTAAATTTTAGTTTTGTCTTCGTCAGTGATGTTTGTGGTACCGATTTGTGTTTGTCCACGTTTGAATACAAAAGAGATTTCAAAAGCATTTCAAAATTTCACATTTGTACTGTTTGAGGGTTAGAGAAATTACACGTGCCATGGTTCTCAATTAGGTTTGTCTCAGGGTTAGAAAATGACAATAACCAATTCGTAACCTAACAAATCTTTCAAAACATATGCCTCACTGACCATGTGAAGGGTGCTGTATACAGAGCAGAACATGCGTACCCTTCCGGAGCACCTGATGTCACTTTTTCTTTACAGTTTTTACTGTTAGTGCTTTAGTTTTTGTGTTATATATGTAGTGTTCGTGTGTTTTGTGGGCATGTGGTGTCTTTGGTCTTCCGTCTTCTGGTGTTCTTGTTTTTGTCATGTCTCTGGACTTTGATTTAAGTAATCTTGTTCTTAGTTCTTTCGGTATTCTACTGCCTTTTTTCGTTTTTCCATTTTGCTCTATGCAGCACAAGTCATGTTATGCAAATAAATAATATCAAGTTAAAACAAAATGTGTTTGTGAAACACTATGCCCCCGGTAGCAACCATGTCTACAATACAAAAGTAATGCAAAAATTGCAATCATTAGAATCAAGGTTTAGTAGACATTTAGCTCCCTTACATCTATTCACATATAGAATATCAAGCCTCTTCCAATAGGAATTAAAGAGCTAAAAGCAAAATGATTTTGACCTTTTGGCCTGTGTTACCTTGACCTTAATGAAATTTGCATAATGATGTTCAGCTTTACATGTATATGATCAATATACACGCCAAATATGAAGGTCCTATCACATCTCGTAGACAAGTTATAGGCAATATTAAAGTTTTTCATATTTTCACTCAGTGACCTTGACCTTCAACCTGACCAATTTTTTTGGATTTGTAATAAGCTTCATATTAGATCTATCCACTTATAGAACTTGAAGCATCTAGCAATTGTAATTAACGAACTATAGCAAAAATCTATATTTTGAACTTTTGACCTCTTTGACCTGACCTAAGTAAAATTTGCATAAATTGTTCAGCTTCACATGATCAGTCCACATACCAAATATGATGGTCCTATCACATTTGGTTAAAAAGTTATGAGCCAGGTTAAAGTTGCAGACAGAAAGACAGACAGACAGGGCAAAAAAATATGCCTCCGATCTAAAGATACGGGGGCAAAAAAATACAGGCAAAGATGGATATTTTAGGACGAAAAATACAAAAGTAAACAAGGGATAGAATGATGCTGGTTACGGTGAGTATGCTTAAATCATTGTTTTTTGCAGATGCTAAACACTTGATTTTCACATCTGAGCTAACTTATCATTGAATCCAATAGACGTGCTAGGTATTTAAGTACACATAAAGCATAAAAACAGGAAAAGAATTAATTTAAAACCCTGTCATGTTATTTGCCCATTAATTTACAACCTCTTATATTTTCGAAGTATTTCATTTGGCCCATCTTTTGTTTTAATTAAATGTTTCATTAAAATTGAAGTACAAAGACTTGACTCTACATCGACATATCAAGATATGTTAACCTTTCTAATCCGTCCAATCTATAAAAGACTTATGTCTGAATTGATATTCTAAACTTTTAATTTGAAAAAAAAAAGATTTCTTACCAAAAGCCAAAAGAAAGTAATTGATTTTAAGAGTTTCATTGTTTCATTGTTGATGTTAAATTTATGTCAGTGGTTATCTTCATGTTGTAATATTTAAAAAAAATACATTGACAAGCAAAGTAGAACAATGAATATATAAAATAAAAAATGTCTTGTATATTGACGGAATGGAAAAGAATTGTTTACTAACAAGATGATTATATTTTCCGACTTTTTTACTTATTAAAACTGTAATGCAGTTAATAACTGTCCAATAATACCATGGTAATCTTGGTATTGCATTTGCTTTCTTCTTTTAATCGTTTATTGGGTTATTTGATATTCATTTTGCCATAATAACATGTCTATAGTTTTGATCTCACTTCTCCTTGTCCTTGATTTGTCTCAATATATATTTGTGATTTTTATGACTGTTCCGTCAGCTTTAGATTTCTTTTCTTACTCAAAGTTGAGTGCGATGTATTGATATAGCATTGCTTGACATCAAGCAATTTATCATGATCATTCCTGTGCTAAGGGGGTCGTCTTGAGCTTACTATGGGGTATGAACATAGCTCATTGTCGAAGGATTCATGGTGACTTCAAGATGAAGAACAGCAATATAGGCGTTTCTACATTTGCATCTCACCTTGCCATACATGTATTAGCATCTACATGTATATTGATAGAGCTGCATGCAACACTAATATCCTTCACTTATATCACCACCGTTTCAACCATTCCTTCTTTCTCTTATATCTACCATACATTGTGCATCTTTGAGTCCGCAAACAATAGACACCAATTTACCTGCGCCATTTTTTAAAGAGCTTTCCGTTGTAGTGTGGATTTGTAGAAGTGGTGTCGTTGAGGTATTATTTCGCATCTAGCCATTCACGTGCACCCTGCTGGATTTTCCGATGTCAATAGCTTTTAAAAGATGTTAATCATCACTGTTGGCATTCAGAAATATGTTGTTCTCTTTACCTACATACATTATTCGTTTTAATATAAACAGCTGCTTGCTGTTATGTGTTCAGCCTTTGTTACTTTCGTCCCTTCAGAAATTCTATGGCCGTCACCACGACATCATAGATAGATATAAAATGTCAGTGTCACAAATAAAAACTGACATTTTCAGCTAGATTCGCGTCTTCTCGGATTTGACATTACCGGTTTTGACTTTACCCTGGATTGACCCACTGACAGTGTGACGGGTGCTGTGCACAGAGCAGGACATGCTTACCCTTCGGGAGCACCTAATGTCACTCTTGTTTATTGAGAGTTCACACTGTAAGTGCTTTAGTTTTTTGTGTTGTATATGTAATGTTCGTGTGTTTTGTGGGCATGTGGTGTCTTTGGTCTTCCGTCTTTTGGTGTTCTTGTTTTTGCCTTGTCTCTGGACTTTGTGTAATCTTGTGCTTTCTTCCTTCGGGATTCTACTGTCGTTGTCTTGCAACCCTTATATCTATATTTAATATTAGTACATTGCTAAAAATCACAGAAATTAATTGATATCATTATCATCATGTATCCGAATCATAACTTAGTTTCTAATATAAAAAATAAATAGAGATTATTATACGGCGTTTTTCATATCATATCCCATATCATCCCGAGAGCCCGAGGGCCGAAGGCCAGAGGGCTAATATGGGTCGAGGGATGATATGCGATATGATATGAAAAATGCTGTATCATAAACTATTTATCATATACTTCAACAATTGACCAATTTTACTCTTCTTTATTTCATATAATCTGAAATCATGAAAAACAAAATTATTCATCTGTAAAATGTGTCTCATTCGGTCATTGTCGTTTTCAACGGAATATTTCTTTCAAAGAGAACATGTTGGTTTCATTTTGGACATCATATTTAAATTAACAATAACTTTGGCGTTTTGTATCTAGTTAAACTAAAAATTCAATGTAGACCACTAGCTATTTACTAAAATGAAACTTAGCCGGGGAAAAAGCCGTTTGCCAACGACCACTAGCTGTTTACTAAAATGAAACTTAGCCGGGGAAAAAGCCGTTTGCCAACTAACTTTTTTCTTCCGTGTGTGTTTTACATTTCAACAGATAGTTCCCTCTTGTTAGGTGTTTCTCATTCAACAGAAAGAATATTTTCCAAAAGAAAATACAGTTCATGGGAACGTATTTCCCACCATTAAATATTATTAAGATCATTTGTACTGAGAGTTGTACTGCACAGTAGGCCTAAATAAATTGCTTTGCACAAAAACTAGATGATCATGCAAATGAGATGTAATTGGTCATAGCTGATGAACACTGTTACACTTACATGTATTGTCATTGCTTATATTTGTGAAGTCCTCGAATAGCTGAAAATTTATTCAAGGTGTACTTCTTGCTTAATCTTTGCTAACACTGGCATTTTTCTTCACAAAACGACAAAAGTATAACAACGCGGATCATTAAATGGAACAACTACATAATAGTGAGAAACTTGTGACGGGTGTACACTCAAAATCCGCAAAAATGTTGCTTGTTCCCACTAAATAAATAAATTGATTTATAACTTGACTTGGTAAAATTATACTGAAATATGTGAATCTTTGTTTATTCCATGAAGTGGGAAACCGTCAGTCGCCATTTTGAAAAATCCATATATTACCCTTCATATAACACGCCCGTGTAATACGGATTTCATATTACACCCCCTGAAGATATGACTGGCTTAATTCTTTCTTTATGACACATGCAAAAAGACATATCTTGAGTAAGTATATGATAAAGGACTTAAAATAATGGTCCATTGGCGCACTTCAAATATGTGAAAATGGTTTATTTGAAAGCAAAGTACTATCCATGGGCTGGTCGTGTTTTGGAAGGAATACACGATGTACAAAATTTGGAGAGCAATATGAGAGCTGGTGTTTTACCTTTCTTTCTTTTCAGACCTTTACTCATTGAAAACTAATAGGTAACCGGTTACTTAAAAATAATTCATTGCATTTGGAGCCGGTGGTTTGAATATTTACATACGGATGGTCATTATATTCGTTAATATTTTACCCAGAGCATAGCGAGGGGTAAAATAAACAAAAATAATGGACACCCATGTGTAAGTCGACTACAAACCACCGGCGAACACGAATTATTTCGAATCTAATCGATGACATTTAATGATCGTAACTATGGTGTACAAGACAGCAACCGGCATTACATAAAATTTACTGACCTTTTTGTGCACAAAACATATTATGACGTCGTTTATTTCAGCGTAAAGACTGTTGAGACGTCGCTTATAATGTTATTTGAGATTTTTATATAACTAGTCGTCATGGTTTCTATTACTCACATTTTAGAATTAAATATAAAACAGATTATCTGTTGAAATTGAATATACAAAAACAAAATAGACATTGCCTTTTTTGTAAAAGTTTTGAGGGAGTAAATTAATTCAAAAACTTAAAAAAAATGGAAGAACTAAATCAGTGACATACTGATGTCACCCATGTTTTTATACTGGGTCGGTGTTGTTCATTTTTGTATTTGTTCGTGCCTTCATTTTTCTTTTCTGTGCCATGTGCAAGTTGTGTCTTTGTTTATTTGTTTTCCCGATGTTGCCATTGTCCTTGGATTATTGTTCGTTTTGGACTGACGGTTAGGTTCTCACTACATTGTGTAACTAACTTTTACTACACCGGTGAGCTATTATTCCAGTGAAACATTTTATGTCACATCTAAATTTCCGTTTTTAGGGATTTATTATTTTAGAATTTTTCCCTCTTCTCTTTTTTTGCTTCGATATTCATTTGCCGTTAGTTTTAATTATTGTAGTTTTTATTGATTCTTTGAAATGTTTTAAAAAATATGAAGCTGAATTTTTCTGCTTTCTTTATTATTCTCCCACATTAACATATCAGTACAAACAAAATAAAGTACAAATTCGGATTACGTGCAAGATAAAGAGTCGGCTAATTTTCCACCAGATCTATCCCAATGTGCTTAGATTTAAAGGGACGACTGATACACCTACTTCAGCTTCGTACTTAGATGTTTAAAATCTAAGTCGAATGACAAACGTGATGATTTTAATTTTCCAATTTTGAACTATCCCTTTCTCGGCAGCAATATACAAACTTCTCCAACTACTTAGTCTACATTTCACTGTTGATTCGTTATTGTCGAGCATGTAGTTCATAAAGAGTTTTGAATATTGAAAAACACTGTCCCAAAAATTGCTAAGTCAGGGATTTGTTCAGCCTTTGTTACTTTCACCCGTCCAGAAATTCTTTGGCCTTCATCATCACATTATTTAAAGATATGACGTGTCACTATCCAAAATGAAAACAGACATTTTCAGCTAAATTTCAAGTCTTCACGGATTTGATATAACCAGTTTTGACTAAACTCTGGAGTGACTCACTGACAGTGTGACCAGTGTCGCTAACAGAGCATTATGTTTACACTTCCGGCGAATAACATGTAACTCCCTGTTTTCATGGAAGATACACTGTAAGTACCCTAGTTCTGAATGTTGTCTTTTTATTTCCGTGCCTTATGGTTGTCTCTTGTCCTTTTTGTGTCTTTGTTTTTCTGTGTTCCCGTTTTTGCCATGTATATGGACTTTTTAATTATCACTTCCCTTGTTCCATTGGCATCTTATTGCCATTGTTTGTAATACATTATACAAGATAGAAAAGACAACAAACCAACCATGGCCTTTAATATCCGTTTTCATCATTTGTATGGTGCTCTTCCAATGGCGAATCCTGAGATTAGGGATTGTCTCATCTTAGTCATGTGAAATATAAGCAAAATTCAATAGACCTCTGAAACAAAATTATCAGCATTAAACTGAGACTTGAACTTTTATGTTAATAGAGCGAGATGTCTGAAATCAAAATGTTACCAGAAGCTTTACAGTTTTGCCTTTCCAATAGTTAATTTCCCTTTTGAGCTGTAATATCCCATTATCTCTGGCATTTCAAAACTCATTTCTACTGTCGTGAATGCATTTTTGCAACGATTTTGTCGAAAGAGCGAAGTTACTAACTCAAAAACTATAAACCAAGGCTGTGTTAAATCACTGTTACAACTGTCACTACAGATTTTACGGTTGTCACAATTATTTGACAGACCTTTTTCAATGTTTCATAACTGGCAATATCTAAATTTTAGAAAATTTTGTTCAAAACTAAGAATTATCTCCCTCCTCCAAAGCTCTGTATTTAGCTGAATTTGGATTTTCATATGCTTTTTCTGTTCCAAGATAGTGGTAATTGAGTTCGTAGTCTACCTGTATTGGGTTTTATTCGCATGTTTATGATACTATAGGGAAACGGGATAGAGAAAGTTGAGGTTTGGGTACCCATAAACCGGTTTAACCCTACCACTGGCTTTTGCTAGTGCCGGTACCAATTCCGGCAATTCCGAGTTCCCATCATTATTTATGTTTGTCTCTTGTTTTCATTGTTGTTTTTTGTGCAGTTTGCTTGTAATTGTGGCATGTGATTGTAGTCCCTGGCCATCGTAGGTGTTTGCTGTTATCCTGTTTTTTTGTAATTTCTGTAGCTTTTTCTCTATCAGGTTTTACACGTATTTCGGTTTATGGATTTCCAAATGATTTGATTTTATCTGCACTGAAGAGACATAAGTTGTCGAAATGCGCATATGCAGAAACTAAATTCACAGAAACTTCTATCTTTTGTTATTCATTTTGGAATTAGAGAATGGGGACAATAACAAAATTACAGAATAGAGTTGTCAAGAGCCGACGTGCATCAGACAAAAAGACAAATCAGGTGGAAACCACCGGTGAAATTGTCAACTGCAATGGTCCTGACTTGGTACAGGCATATCAAAAGAAATGGTGGGATATACCGCCTTTATGGCTAGCCAAACAGAGTTGTCAAGAGCCGACGTGCATCAGACAAAAAGACAAATCAGGTGGATACCACGGGTGAAATTGTCAACTGCAATGGTCCTGACTTGGTACAGGCATATCAAAAGAAATGGTGGGTTATACCGCCTTTATGGCTAGCCAAACAGAGTTGTCAAGAGCCGAAGTGCATCAGACAAAAAGACAAATCAGGTGGAAACCACCGGTGAAATTGTCAACTGCAATGGTCCTGACTTGGTACAGGCATATCAAAAGAAATGGTGGATTAAACCGGTTTTATGCCCAGCCAAACCTCTATATGCTCTAATTCAATTGCGGCAGTGTCCATTAGCAACTAAAAAGCCCAGTGAAAAAAAAAACTGCAGAAAAATACAAAGCACATGATTACATAAATCAAAGTCCATGGATAAGGTAAAAGCAAGAACACTAGATGACGGAAGACCAAAGACACTACCTGTCAACAAAACACACAAACACGACATATAAAACACAAAAAACTAAAGCACTAACAATGTGAACTCTTACATAAAAAAAAAAAAAAAAAAAAAAAAAAAAAAAACAGATTGACATCAGTTTCTCGGGAAGGGTAAACATGTATACAGCACCCGTCACACGGTCAGTGAGGCTCGTGTTTTGTAAGATCTGTTAGGTTACTGACTGGGTATTCTCTTTTTCTAGCCTTGAGACATAACCATTTGAAAACCATGGTACGTGTAAGTTATCTAATCCTCAAACAGTACCAAGGTGAAATATTGAAATCACTTTAGTATTCAAACATGGACAAAGACAGATCGGTACCACAAACACAAATGACGAAGACAAAACTAAAATTTAAGAAGACAACACAAAAACTAAAGCACTGACGGTGTGAACTCCGATAAAAACCGAGAGCGACATCAGGTGGTCCAGAAGTGTAAGCATGTCCAGCTCTGTATACGGCATCTGTCACACTGTCATTGGGTCAATCCAGGGTATAGTCAAAACCAGTACTGTTAAATCCGGGAAGACATGATATAGCTGAAAATGCCAGTTTTCATTTGTTACACTGACATTTCATATCTATCTATGATGTCGTGGTGACGGCCATAGAATTTCTTAAGTAACGAAAGAAACATCTGCTTAACTGACTATGCAGTTTTTTGTAAAAGTACTTTTTCTCTTTCCACAAAGTCACTGTATAAAATGGACGCTCTATAGTAACGAAATAATTGTGATATATACACTCCATATGCTGGGGAGGTAGGTGATCATCCAAGTATTAAGAAAAGAAAGAATCTTGAGTTCGGACCCAAACTTCAATTTTTTCCAAAAGGGACTGATATCTCCATGGTGTATATTCAAAACGAAACCTTTCAGATCAAATCGGCGTTCCTGGGATCCTTTCAGATGCGACAACGCGTCCTTTCAGATGTTTACTATGGATGTCAAGAAACAGGTTGATGACAAGACTGTTAATTTCGAGTAATTTAAGTACACAGCTTTATGTTTAAAACTAAGAAGCACCATCACGGAATATAAGTTATAATGACATTTCTTTTTATGTATCTTAAAGTTTATTTCCTGTTCTCATAGGCGTTCATTTATTGACACAACTGCACACGTCGAACCTAAACCGACCAGATCTGACTCGATTTTTTTTATATTGACACCTTATAATAATTTCTGTCATATGCTGACGGTAAAATATACATTTGCTTATGCATACTTGACGATATTTTTAATGATATACTGTTTGAGAAGGCACTACGTTTTACAAATTGCCAGTAAAAACAAAATGCCAAATAACGCATCCTTTCAGATAAAGAAAACGATACCTTTCAGACTTTCCCGAATGTACAAACATAAAGTTGAAAGAAGTTGATAAAAATCTTCATAATATGCCAAAGTCAGAACCGGGAAATGCCTGGTGGTATTTTCATGAACAAAATCAATCTCAAACTAGTTGAGATTTTGAAAATTTGCAGTAAATAACGGGCTGTGCGAGACATGATATGTTTGCAATCTGTGCCGAGTAAGGATTCGAAGACGCAAGTATCCAGTCGCGCCAGTACCAATTTTGCGCTTTATTTTTATTAATAAACAACGAAAGGATTCCTCAAAGACAAAATCAAACAATGGAACATCGCTTTTACTATTGTTCTTCATCTTGAAGTCGCCATGAATCAATCAACATAGAGCTCTGTTCATTCCTGATGGCAAGTTCAAGACGGTCCATAGCTTCGGCCAGCATTTCTTATTGTTAAACAATTTCACAACCATATCTTATCTAGCCCATGCAAGATCATCAACAAATATAAAATTAACTATCAAAGCACTCTAACAACCATTGTCATCCGTTGCCCGACAACAGCACCATGCAGTGTCCTAATGGACATTTAAAACATATAGTCAAACATAAGTCTATTGTACAAAAACTTGGCATTGTAAAATAGTGAGATGAAGACACTATAAACAAATCAACAGGTGGTCAGAATAACCTTTGGAAATTAAAAAAAATAATGAAATTCCAAAATATGAAAGTGATAGTATATCCATACGAAATTAACTCAAGAACAAGTACACCATAACTGAAAAAAAGATAGAAACAAGCGGTCAGAATAACTTATTGAAATTGCCAAAAAAAAAAAAAAAAATAATGATGAAATGCCAAAATATGAGAGTATGATAGTATATTCTGCTGAAGTGAAATATCCAGGTAAATCCTGCAATTTGATTCGTTACCTTGACAGGGGATATGAGACCGTATACCTATGGTAGAAAAATCACAATTTTTAAACGCTTTTGATAGAAAAATTATAGCACTTCTAGCAGAATATAAAAGTTATTCGGGCTTCACAGGGGATACGGGTTCATATTCCTTGTCTATGTCCTATATCCCCTTCGCCTGACGGCTCAGGGGATATAAAACACAGACAGGGAATATGAACACGTATCCCCTGTGAAGATTCCCGAATAACATATAGTAACCATATTAAATTCTCTTAGTAACAAGTGCACTATAAGTGAATTATATATTATAAATCTGCGACAATGAAATTATATCATTTATCACGTACTTTTAACTTACAGTGTAATAAATACCACATATGTACCCCTCCACAGCACCTGACGACAGTCCTGTTTCTTTGATACTCAAATGAACTCTAAAATATCGGACTACTGATACATCATGGTCAGAATAGCACAGGGAATTGTACGTCTATATAGTTTATATAGATGTCTTAAATCAAAACTTTACGACAAAGTTGATGGCTCTGATTATCCAAAAGTACCACCTTGAGTCCGCCGTCTTCGTTAAAATTTCTCATTTGTGACTTCTTCTTAAGATCTATTGCACAGAAGTGAACCAAATATATCAGAAATATTCATAGTAATGCTCTTGCTGAGTGTTGTAACTTTATTGTCGATCGGCCATTCAACATGGTCGTTAGGGGGGATCTTAGTTTAACAACGGACCTATTGGAAATGCATACAAAGATCTTATAGTAAACCAAACTTGACACAAATTTTCCTATGCATGATATGCTAAAAGAGTTTTGTTACTTTTGTTTCCATATGACACCCAAAATGACCACAAGAGGGATCTTTATATAGCATTGCCATATGTAGAAATGCATTAAAAACCTTCTATAGAATTGCTTAAGGGGTGTAAACAAAAACATATGAGTTTGTTACTTCTCTGTCAACCAAGAATGCGTAAGACTTGTTTTAATATACGGTCTGAAAGTCTCGTACAATTTTGGATCTTCCGGGATCAAAAATTGTACCCGGAAGTTTAAACAAAGATATATGACGTTTCGAACAAAAATTTGAACGTCATAATCCTCAGACGTCATGTTTTGGCGGGAAGCTTTTTCGAATTGCCTGTTTATCGTAGATTCTAACATGGCTCTTTTTAATCGTCAACCAGTATAATACTTGACAACCATATATTTCACACATGCACAAATGGTATCGAAATATGAGTAAACGGGATGAAAAGAAAAAAAATGTTTTTTTATTTTGTTTGTCTTAGTTTGTAAAGGAAATAAATGTTAAGAACATTTTTTAACTCAATCATGCCATTCAGACACGTAAGTGTGTATTGTTTTGTTTTCGATTTGGATTTTGAACTTGCATCTGTTTGAAAACGTCAAATTATATTGTGACGTCATAGACACATACAACAATGGAAACGGGAAATCCGCCTTCTCTTATGTCGCTTCAGAAAGGACAATTCCATTTTCTGTCATATTAGAATCGAAATAATTCATAGCAGGTATATGGTAATTGTCATTTAACCATGGGCTTGGCCTTTATATTCGTAAATTAAATTCGAATATAAAGGCCCAGCCCACGGTTAAATTTCCAATAACCATATACCTGCTATGAATTATTTCTTAATTCTCGTGAGTCATATAGCGAAACTTACAGACCCTGTTGGAGCTCCTATCTTCTAGAGTAGAGCGAAATGGATTTAAGTCTACTTTTGAAGTGCTGATCACATGTTGCTTCTTTGTTGCTGATCAATTATATGTTATTTCTTTTGTGATGATGGGTCATCCAAATTGACCACCAGCGGCTTACTTCGGTTAAACAATGCCCTCTGTTTAAATTCCATGCAAAATCGTCTAGAGAACAATTGAATGTGATTTAAAATATACCTATTATCTGCTGACTACGATTTGTTTTGTTTCTGATCTTTCATCAAAAATGTCCAACACCAATGTAATATTTGAACCTTTGAATGTTTAGGGATGGAGGTACGTCGAAAGAGCAATATTTCAGCAAAGTCAGAACGAGATCAAATTGATAAATTCAACAAATTATATGTACAGACGCAAGATATAAAGGTGGACGGGACAACGGGGGCAACGAGTTTTGATTGCCATTGGAAAATGGGTAGGGGTAGGATATTTTGCCTTTTATACGACTCCAGTGGGTCTGCCCTTGTACAAGATATGTAAGAGGGGTCTTTATACTGTGTGAGGCGTTGCGTTTTTCCAGACTGTTTTTCTACAATGGCACGTGGTCAGCCTTTCTGTTTCATGACCTGACTATCCCGCATAGACAGGGCATTCCCCTACTCACCACACATGGACGCACCCGGCAAGTCTGTAGACGGAGTCCATAAATCAGTTAATTTTTGTACCGAGAGGACTTTTTAGAAACACACTCACTGGGTAAGTTTGAAAAAAGCCAAAATCTAATCACCTTGAAAAAATTATGTCCATTACGCCAACACTTCATTTAAGATGGCCGCAATAGGGAATCTTGTTTAACAATTAGAATCTATAACGTAGCTTGAAAGTGAAACATTCTAGAATACAGGTAAATTTTACTGTCTATATCAACCATTATCTCTTGACAGACCAACCCATTGGGCGCTTACATTTAAAACTCGTCCATATAATTATATGAATTGTAGCACCTTTAATTTAGACAGAACTTTGACTACAGAGTGAATGGGGGTTAAACAAAATTACCGAACAGACTTGTCAAGAGCCGGATCAGAAGATAAAAAGACAAAGCCTATGTAAAATCACCGAAAATTTATCAACCGAAATGGTCATGAACTGGCACAGGCATTCCAAAAGAAATGCGTTTTAACCTTTCTTATAAAGCGCCCGAATTCAGATCCAAAGTTTACCGGACCGACACATACAGACATCTAATCGGATTGGCAATTGGACGGATGCCACCATGCTTACCTTTCCATAACACCTGATGATAATTCTGCTTTTGTAGATTTCAAACTGTAATTGTTTCGTTCAATCCTTATGTCTTGCTTTTTTGGTTCTTTTTCATGATGTTTTAATTTGTGTGGCTCGATAGGGCCATTTTATAGTATATTTGTGGGGGTTCGGGTAAAAATTTCGGTATTAAAAATCTCATTGATGCTTCTTGTAAATCTAAACAGTATTTGCAGATGACATAGCTGAGAACAATTAAATTGTAAATTTTCAGACAAAAACTCAATGTTTGATAAAAAAAAAAAACAACTTTGTGACTTGTAGAAAATATTGAGAGGCTAAAACTCTAATTTTTCACAAACTTAGGAAAAAATCATAAAATTTATTCCTACTATTTGAAAATGATATTTTGGTCAGTAAAAACATGTTTAAATAAAAAACAAAATATTAATATGTTTGATATTTCAGAAAAGAAAGTGAAAACTGAGAATTTTTTTTCAGAATTGAGAATTGATATGCTCTTTGGATTATATAGAGAATGACACTTACGTAACTTCAAGAAAAATCATGATTAAAATTCCTGTCAGTATTTCATAGGGGTATGGGTAAGACACGTACTGGGCATAGAAAGTGTAAAACTTTAAGTTCATTTTAAATTCAATACATTGTACAACAGGCTATCGTTAAGCTCATGAATAGGCTATCACTTGATGCTTCGTTCTTATATCTGGGAACCATTAGTCAAAATTTTGCAGCAAATGAAAGAAAAATTTTTTCCAAAATTTCATTAGTTTGGTCTAAAAGTTAGCCCTACTCCAACAATGCGTAATTTAAGCCCGTGTTAACATGTTTTATTTTACAAAGAGGGTGTAAGCGGACTGAAAAAAATGGATGGAGTTCGAAATTGGGGGACGGTGGGTTATTCCATCCCATGGACTATTTGTTTCCGATTCCTTTACTGTCCGTACAATCTTGTATTTTTGAACTGCTTTGTTTGGTTTAAATAGATACATTTTATTCTTTACATGTCTCTAGTAAAAGATACGTCAATAAAGTTACATATTGTGCTTATTTATCCCCTACAAGATCCTGCAAACTTTTTTCATGAGATTTATTTGGTAAAAAATTGTGAGAAATGGTTAACTCCCTAAAATATGTCCCAAAAGGGACTCCTGTCGTGTAAGGAATCGTTTTCCAAAATCTGGTTCTTTTTGTTTCACCTAAAAAGGGTCGTTATTTCTGAATTTTGGAAAGGGTCTTGTGTATATAACGGTAATCAGGTGCAACCAATTAATTTCTTATACCTTATTTTAGCATTCTTTATCGGTGCAGTCAAAACAAGTTATATTTTCATCTTAAAAAATTACAAAGTCTATCCTTTTTTCAAAGATGGGTCATTTTGTGCTATGGCTTCTGTCAGTTTCATAACCGAATATTTGACACAGAAGCATTCTTTACCACTATTCATTATTCTACCATTCCGTCATCTATTTATTGTAAATGAACATACTCTTTGCATTTTTTCATGTCATCGGTCTTGTAAATATTCATTTTTAATCTGAAAGTGGCGTTTTCTCATCTGAAAGGACTCGCATAATCAGCTGTGAAACACACACTCCGTAAGCAGGAGAAGCTGGAATATTACTGTCCATCTTAGGGAAATTGATAATTTGAAATACTTTTTAAGTAGATCCAAAATTTATTACTGAAATGATAAACGCCGACAAAGACTTAAAATGGGACAGTTTAATGGCAATGTGAAGGATGCTTTAGTTATGTTGCACTCTGGTTAATTTTTGTTGTGTCGTTTTGAAATCTATCTGAATTGTCGTGTTTTCTGCGTCTTCTATCTATCTCTGAATTCTGTTGTCGCTAATCATGCCATAACGTTGTTCATGAATATATTTATATCATAGCCATTAATTTAGTTTTAGAAAATTAATAGTGGCAAATGCAATAAACTTGAAACTACAAAATATGTATGATTTGGAATTGCAAGCGTCAAATTGTTTAAATTGGTTTGTTGATTGATTTTGTGACCATGTAGTGTCGTATTAGTGGGTAGATGTACAGGATATCTATTGAGAGGATATCGAACAGAAATGTATGTTGCCACAAATATTTTGGACATGGAATTGAAGCCTTTCTATCTCACTTGTTACATATTTCGGAAGTACATTTGTAATCCGTCATAAGCCGTTTCGCTATATCAAAATAGACGTGTCGGCATGATTTTTGTATTAGTTGGCAATCTTATATTAATAGAATTTTTATATCTATTTTACTTTTCTTGAAGATTCAGCTACATCAACGAATACCATAACCAAAAAACCGACCCCATTTTTGAGTTAAGATGCAAATGAAGTATTTTTCTCGACCTGCATAACCATTGCACGGTTACCATGATAAAAATATAAGATTTCCAAGTTTTTGCTTTATTTACAACGAATGTGACGACTGAGATCAGTTGAAATGAATTGGCCAAAGGTAAAACAAACATATTTAGTCAAATCTAGTGTTGAACGTTGAATCAACACGGCACTGTAATTCTCAACGCTGTTCAGACATTTTCAGTCCAAAACAACAGAATCAGGTCAAATAGGTCAAACCTTGGTCATTAGTATTGATGTGAAGTTAAGAATACAAAAACGTTTATAATGTCGAAGACTGCATTAAACTGAACATAGTTGAGGTTGTCTGAAGATTTGTTATAGGAATTACTGCCCCTCTATCGTCAAATTTATTAATTTTTGTACATTTTATCTTGAAATACAAAAACTGATAGATGTAAAGTGTACTGTGCAAAAATGCAAAATATGTTTAACCCTACCGCTGGCTTTTTCTAGTGCCGGTACCAAGTCTGACTGTCCCGAGTTCCTATCGTTGGTTACATTTTTCTATTGTCTTATTTTTGTGTTTTTCCTATGTAGTTCCCTAACAGATTGTGGCATGTGTCCTACGGGGTATATATATCTCAAATTGTACGATTTGGTCGCATTTGTTCTACCCTTGATGATTTTAATGAGCGTAACCTTACTCTCACATCCAAACTTTTACAACAAGGTTACAGATTTCTTAAATTATTAAATACTTTTAAGAAGTTTTACAGAAAATATGAACATTTGATATCTAGATATGACGTGAATCGCAAATAGCTAATTACAAAGGGCATTTCTCAACCTCGATTTTATGGAAATGTTGTTAATAAATGTCAAAAACTGATAAATAATCCAGAAAAACTGGGACGTAGCTTATATTCTTAACGTAATAGTGGATATCGACGAGATATTCTGAACAAATCCGTAAAATTGGCTTTGGATTCCAGTGACCTGAAGACTTTACATATATACTGGCTTCTCACCGACACTGCCGATGTCTACTGAAATACATGAAGACTCTTTTACCAAACCCTTCGGGGAGTTTTGAGTTTGATATTTCTTCCGTAGTGCGACAGTGTTTTGCCAGCAGAATAGATTCCTTGAGCTAGCCGGCAGTTTAGCGGCGAGCACTCTTTGACCTTCTTTCAAGATTACGTTTTGTCATATGCTTTTTCTGTTCCAAGATAGTGGTAATTGAGTTAGTAGCCTACCTGTATTGGGTTTTATTCGCATGTTTATAATACTATAGGGAAACGGGATAGAGAAAGGGGAGGTTTGGGTTACCCATAAACCGGTTTAAGCCTACCACTGGCTTTTGCTAGTGCCGGTACCAAGTCCAGCTATCCCGAGTTCCTATCGTTATTTATGTTTGTCTGTTGTTTTCATTATTGTTTTTCTGATGCAGTTTGCTTGTAAATTGTGGCATGTGATTGTAGTTCCTGGCCATTGTAGGTATTTGCTGTTATCCTGTTTTTGTAATGTAATTATAATTTTCAGCCATTGTAGGTGTTTCCTGTTGTCCCTTTTATTTCATAAAGTCGGGGACTATAATTTATTGATTATATCCGATGTTTTGTGACGTATTGTCATCGGAGTTATTGACCTTATATTGTCATAATGTATTGATTTTTGTATATTTTGTCTTACATTACAAAAACGATTTCAGGTAGAGGAAAAGTTTGAATTGCAAAAATATTCAACGTGTTGAGGACTACATTGCATGGTTGAAATTTTGAGACCTTATGTGAGTGATTTCCTTTTTATTGTCAAATTTAGTGACTTATATACATGTATGCAATTTGTCTTATATACTAATCAACAAAAGAAACGTCGACCTACTATTACCCTAAATATATTTTCTAATAGGAGCGATAGAACTAGAATTACTGTTGTATTTCCCTGAAAAGACAAATTTTTCTTCTTTCCTGCATATTTGTTTTGAACTAAAATATAATTCCTGGGTCCCCCGCCGCTCATGCAATATACTAGTTTACTGTATATGAAATTGAAATATTTTCAAACATTCAGGGCAGTTCCAAAATTTAATATGTGTGGATACAAAAAGGATCGACCACGGCAGATGTTCCAACTTGACCAAAGTATTAGTGGAATTAACATTTGGTATAATTTTCATGAAAATCTGTCAAAATTTGTGCAATGAGAGCACTTACAAGGTAAATTTTTGGATAAAACAGAGTCATTATTTTCGACAAATTTGTTGCCATGAGAGCGCTTACAAGGTAAATTTTTGGATAAAACAAAGTCATTATTTTCGGCAAAGTCCCATAACTCCGTCAAAAATTACTGACAAAGGCTGATTTTCGAACTTGACCAAGGTATTAGTGGTGTAAACATTTGCTATAAATTTCATGAGAATCCGTCAAAATTTGTAGGCATGAGAGCACTTACAAGGTCAATTTTTGGCTTAAACGGTGTTGTTATTTTGATCAAAGTCCAATAACTCCGTCAAAAAATCTCGACCGAAAATGATCTTCAAACTTGACCAAGGTATTAGTGATAAAAGCCTTTCATAAAAGTAAACAGCGTTGCGGCGGGGGACAAAAAAAATTTAGTCGATACTAATGACGAACATTTTTCGAAACAGTGGTGATGAAAATTTTGCGAATTTCAACAAAAAGTCAATGGCGATTGGAAAGGAATTTTCATTACTTGTTGATAAAATCAATACGTTATTGGTAACCTATCCAAAGCCGAAAAATTTCCAAGGAAAAAAAGATCAAGGTCAAAATCTGGAGTTTTGACGTTTTTCACTTTTGACGTCATGACTTCAATCGTTTTCATAAAATGTTTGTATTCAATGCATGTCGGATAGCTCAGTAATGAACTCTATATCAATGAGTGTATCCTGCCACGTACACTTAGGTCACACTGGAGTAAAAACTGAAAGTAGTCTTTTTCAAAAATCAATTGAGGTGACGATATTTTTCAAAATGGCAGATTATTTGTAATCATTCAATGTGTAAATGTTGCACTTGATCGACTTTATGCACATGCTCATTTATGTTTCGATTCTATAAACCGGAAGTTGTCTTAATTTTGACCGGATGTGTTCTTTTCAAGAGTGAAATAAGAATCGAGTATTGCTAAAGATGAAAATAAATTAAAAAGAAAAAAAATAATGCTTTTTTTTAAATTATATTCCTCAAAATCGAGAGTGGACGTTTCTTTTATTGAGTAGTGTATTTTGAAAATTAATTGAGAAAGAAGTTAATTTTAAAATGAAAAATATAATCACCCTGTTAAGAACTATATAAAAACATTATAATTGAAGTTTTACAACGACATTGCCTTATCCAAGCTGGGAACATATCTTAATACATGTAATGATCTTACGAAAAAAAATCAATTAAAACAAATGTGTACCACAGGTCTGCTATCAATTCACTGAGATGGCCTCTAGCAGGGAACATGGTTTAACATGGGACTGTGTTTCAGTCGAGGAGAGGTTATCGAAAGCCTCTTGCTTCTTTTCTGTGTAGTACTTATTTCATGTCTTTATTTATTTGTGTTTCCGATGTTTTCATTGTTCTGGATGCTCTTTGGTATACATAATTTTGGAAAGAAAAAAATGTTTAAATTTTTATATCTGTAAAATGAATGATAGACGAACAAATTAGCAGGTTGGATTCCGATAACTAATCTTGAAAATTTTAAAGACCTCCTTATTTCGCGGGAGTAGACTATATGAATCTAAGACCAGTGAAAACGCAAGATCAAGAAATTACAGACACCCAAGGGTAAGATTTCAATATTCTTCTGACGAGCCTTGCCGAGTCAGAGAACCAGTGCAATCTCCCACGAGGGTGTCTGAGATGTCTAAATCTTGTATTTTCAATGGTGTTTGATTAATTTTCTCACTTTTGTTCATAAAAAACGTCTTCGGCGCCTTACCACCGCCATTACTTATCGACTCACCATGACGTCAATGACGTCATAGTATGCACGAAGCTGTCTCACATTGGGTGTGTGAGACTAATAGGATCTTGCATAAGATCAGATTAAAGATCGGTATATCTTTCATAAGTGTGAGAAATTTCGTCTTTTCTCGAGTGGAGTGCAGTGAAGAATTTCTTACACGAGTGAAAGATATCCCGATCTTTAATTTTGATCTTATGCAAGATCCTATTTCTTCCGTAAAAAGCGAAAAGAAACGTCGGGTAACCTTTACTGTTTGAACAACGTTGTCACCATTTGAGTGTTCTTTACATTGTGAAGTCAGATGTTTTATGACGTTAAGTCATGGTTACGATTGTTGTATCATTAAAATCAACACGTCTGGTTGTTCATTTACCGGATTGGGATGAGGTCGCGTGCATCGATCTCACATGGGTCATCTCCCACTTTAAACCACCATTTACGGAAGAAAATATGAATCTAACACGGGTGGGTTTGCGAGACAAGGAAATCTCACACATTCCAAGGGCAAGATTAAGGTTGTCTCTGACGAGGCTTCGCCGAGTCAGAGACTACCTAATCTTGCCCGAGGGTGTGTGAGATTTACCTTGTCTCGCACACATACCCGTGTTTGATTTGTTTTCTCACCCTGCCAACACGAACGGGCAGTTGCTCGTTTTGACATTGGACATCATGTTTCGTACTATCAAGCATAACGTTGGATTTCTGTTGACACCAAATAATTTAAAACATAATACATTACACAATTATTCACTTGGCTTACTCTTGCTTTTCATTTGTGTTTACTTATACACTGAAATCGTTGATCCGAAATTTGACCTTCCTGACTTTTATTTACTTACGGGAGTTACGTCCCCTTTTTATGACGTCATAAGATTCGAGCGGGATTTTTGAATGTTGAGTATTACGTTATTTTCAGAATTATCTGGCACATATTATAGGTGTCAAGAGTTAAAGACACAGTCTTATAAGTCGACATTGTTGGAAAATGTGCTTAATTAAAAGGGAAAAACAAGAAGACAAGTGCAATTTGAATGTCAAGCCGACATAAAACCGCGGGAAAAAGATCGTGTAGGTGTTCTCACCCAGGCAGTTGGGTGAGACGGAAAATTGATGGGTGAGACGGAAAAATCTCACCCAGACATTGGCCACATAGAAAGCACTACAGGTAGGGTGAGAAAAGGAAATCTCACACACCCAAGGGCAAGATTAAGGTTGTCACTACCTAATCTTGCCGGAGGGTGTGTGAGATTTACCGTGTTTGTTTTTCACCCTGCCAACATGAACGGGCAGTTGCTCATTTTGACATTGGACATCATATTTCGTACTATCAAGCATAACGTTGGATTTCTGTTGATACTAAATAATCCAAAACATATTACCTTACACAATTATTTACCTGGCTTACTGTGGCTTTCATTTGTGTTTGCTTGTAAAGTGAAATCGTTGATCTGAAATTTGGCCCTCCTGACTTTTGTTTACTTACAGGAGTTACGTCCCCTTTTTATGACGTCATAAGATTCGAGCGAGATTTTCGAATTTTGAGTATTACGTTATTTTTTTGAATAATCTGGCACATATAATAGGTGTCAAGAGTTAAAGACACAGTTTCATATGTCGAAGATGTTGGAAAATGTGCTTATTTAAAAAGAAATAACAAGAAGACAAGTGCAATTTAAATGTCAAGCGGACACAAAAACCGCGGGAAAAAGATCGCGTAGGTGTTCTCACCAAGGCGGGTGGGTAAGACGGAAAATGGGTGGGGGAGACATATAGTATCTATCCCAAGGGAAAAGGCGAGAAAGGCTGATCTCAAACCCAAAGGCTAAGTTATCATGTCCATCCCGAGGCTTGCCGAGGGATGGACAAAAGATGTCTTAGCCTGAGGGTTTGAGATCAGCCGATCTCGCCTTTTCGAGAGGGTTTGATACTTTTTCTCGCCATAACGCTCTGAAATTACTCGCAAAACCATGATCAGCTTTGACTTTCACAAAGAAATATCAAAAACGTTCCCGGGAAAAATATGACGTCAAAATTGTTATACGTTTACTGAAGCTGGATAGTAACTTCGTTGTCAACAATCGGCGCGCAATTTTAAATCTCTGTTTAAATATAAATCGCATAATCTCGCGGTTCATGATAAATTGCTAGTTCAAAGGTACATATTCACTCTTAATATAAACAGTAAGATTTATTAAATCAGACAACAAATAATACTGGATAAATCGCATGAAAATGCGAAGCGATGGCAGACATCTTGGATTTTTCGCACGTGCTTACGATTGAAGTGAGACAGCCCCCGCAAAGGGGTAAGATAGAAATATCTCACACCCCCAAAATCACGAGATATCTCGATCCCCTAGGCGAGAAGGAAAAATCTCACCCAGGCATTGAGTACATGGAAAGCACTGCAGGTAGGGTGAGAAAGAAAAATCTCACACCATTAAGAATAGGAACTAACCTGTCTCAAATGTGAGAATTTATCTTCTTACTCAATAATTTTACATGAGTTTATTATTAACGTTCATATCTCATATCCAATTTTGTACATCTTGTATTATTAACTGGCCATTTTGTTCATGGAAATACCATTCATAAAATGAGTTCGATTTATTGTGTGATGCAATACAGTTTGAACTACAAAATATGTAGGTTATGGAATTTGCAAAGTTACTTTGTTAACTTATATTTTGCGATTATGTGTTGTCGTATTATAGATAGTCTTTAGTGCAGTGAACGTGGCGTGAGACTTAATCAATCCGACGTACACTCAGAAAGTGCCCCTCTTACTTTAAACGAGCTTTTGTCTCATTTGTTACACAATTGTCAAGGTCAGTCAGAGCAAAGACATTTCACCAATGCTATCGGAAGTACATTTGTTATCTGTCATAAGCCGTTTCGTAATATCAGAATAGATGTGTCGGCATGATTTCGTGTACAGTTCTCAGTTTTATCCTATTAACCTAATCACAACAGTTTTGACTTTCTAGAGGTTTCAAACGAATACCACAGACAAAACCGATTATGGGAGATTATGAGGGATAGACACTCCACAGGATGAAACAAATATAGTTGTTTAATTGTAGTTAAATTTAGTTCTACCGATTGCTATGCGCCAAGTGAAGTCACAAAAAAACAAAAAAAAAAACAAAAAAAAAACAAAAAACAAAAAAAAACCTCATTAATGAAAATGATGAAAGAGTGCAATTGATCTGAAGGGCCTTAAGGTAAAATCTCCTGCAACAGAGCTTCATCCTCCAAAGTCAGGTGTTCGAAGTCCACATACGTTCCCTCGATTGGAACGTAGGTGAACTCAGAAAACACGATTCAGAGCTCTGAACGAGAGAGAAACTGTTTATTTTTGTATTTTTACTCTACCAGTGGACCTGATCTTACCCGTGGTTTTTATAGGGTTGTTCTTTTTTGTATATGTGTGTGTCTTTGTTTCTTTGTTTTTCTGGTGTTGCCATTGACCTTGGATAGTTCGTTGTAGACTGACTGTTCGGTTCGCACTTACTTTGTAAATAGTATAAACTAATGACGTTGTAACTTTTCAATAAAACCGGCTATGGCCACTACCGAAATCTGTTATGGTGATAGCTAGCACTTAGACTAACAGCCAACCGGAAATGCAATACAAATTTTAAAATAAAAAAAAATGGCAATTCTGAATGATTTTAAAGTGCCGACGGACAGCAACCATGCAATAGACATATCACGTCGTTTTTGATTAAAAAAAGAACATAAACATCGCGAAAACCACCACAGTAGAGGCTGAAATTTGAAAGTTTTTTGAAAACCCAATGAACTGTGTAAAATAATATTTTGACTGTCGTGACATCTGTCAGACTATTAAGTTAGAGATAGTTACCTTCTCAGCCTTGCATGAATATTGTCGTTTTCTGTAAAGTACTGGCGAATCTTACCATTGTTTGCCAGTAAATAATGCTTGTAGGGCAGAATTCTTTATCTAAATGAAAAGCTTTGATATTGATCAAACCATTATGATGAAATGATCATAATGCCCTGCTTAATTCACTTCAAAACGATAAAACACGAAATATACATCTGCATTTTTTATTATAAAATTCACAATTCGTTATTATATTTTTCATAATCATATATTTCATACATTAGGGCCCCCTCCCCATACATGTACTTGATTATTCTGACTACCTTTCATCCATCTTTTTATTATTTTATTGTTTTTTTTTCTTTTTTGCTTTGGATTACATACCACATATTACATGTATGTAACTATGCTATATGCACTAAAATTAATTGATTTGATTTAATGTGATTATAAAATATTGTCAAAGTGATTCTATTTTACATGGTTTTGTCTTTGAACTTCAGGTTATAAAATCCTCTACTCTTCAAGAGATTTTTTACTTTTCAATCTGAAGGAATTTAATTAAATTTTCGTTTAAATTAGAATGTGAACATTTCAATTTATTATCAAGATCCGTAATTAATAAGTAATTGATCGAAACTAAGTGTCACTTGTCTTTATGGCTCGTGTTTAATCATGATAATTTTCTGAAGAATCTTGAAAGGTATTAAGTTATCGTTTGAAGCTTAAGTTAGAAATTGTTTGTGCAACATGGTTAACAAGAACATCGCATTAATGCTAATAAATATATATCCTCATTATAAATGTAAAAGCTGTTAAACATTGATAGAATGTCACTTGCAAAATTTTCGGACAAGTAATGCGCCCTTGAAAGCCTAGAGCGCTATCGTGCACAAGAACATAAAGGAAAGAAAATGAAAACTTATTCATTTGAAGACATACAATACACGACATATTGTAAAACTAGAAGTACTGTGGTCCGCTAGGTCACAAATGAATACCCCCGCTTCAAACGTGTAATACAATTCTTTTACAATTGACAGTTGTCAAGACTAAATTTGAAATCGCCCCAAAGAAAGCAGGAAGTGTTAACACAGCATTAGTTTTGTTATAGTTAAACATCAAAGAATCAACCAGGAGTGCATGCCTAACAGACCTGTAAAGGACTTACACATTACAACTCATTATTATAAAGCTCCAGTCCAAATTTGAAATCACTCCCGCTTACAGAAGCCAGATAAACTGTGACAAAAAATTCTCATCCATAAAGGCTTATAGTAAAATTTCAACATATTGGCAAACAGGAAGTGGTAATACGATAGACCTCGAAATAGCCTACACGTTACATCTCATTATCATAAAGCTCCAGACCAAATTTGAAATCATTCCCACCCATACACTTCAAGTAAACTGCGATGAACATTTCTCAACCATAGTTTGTTATAGTAAAACTTCAACATAT
>MJUU01043942.1:24278-41524 GCA_002080025.1 Modiolus philippinarum | reverse complement strand
TCAACCATAGTTTGTTATAGTAAAACTTCAACATATCGGCAAACAGGAAGTAGCAACACGGCAGACCCGAAAATAGCTTACACGTTATAACTCATCATAATCAAGCTTCTGACCTAATATGAAATCATTCCACCATAAACAAGCTAAATCATTTGAAATCATTCCCACCCATACACTTCAAGTAAAGTGCGACGAAAATTAATCAACCATAGTGTGTTATAGTAAAACTTCAACATATCGGCAAACAGGAAGTAGCAATACGACAGACCCGAAAATAGCTTACACGTTATAACTCATCATAATCAGGCTTCTGACGAAATATGAAATAATTCCAAATAATACAACCTGAGAAAACTGTGACCAAAATTTCTCATCCATAGTGTATTATAGTAAAACTTCAACATACCGACAAACACATAGGGGGAGGGTTTGGATCCAAGAAAACCAGTTTAACCCCACCGCAATTTTTGCGCCTGTCCCAAGTCAGGAATATGTTGGTCATTGGCTTGTCCTTGTCTTCTTATAAAATTTTAGTTTCTTGATAATTTTGGTTATTGGATGTGGTTTGTTTCCATTGATTTATTCACTTTTTTACCTTTTCGGGGACATTTAGGGCTTACTATATGGTGTGGGGTTCCTCACTGTGTTGAAGACCATATGGTGACCCCTAGATGTTTTGTTTTGGGTCGTTTTAACCTGGATATGGGATGTTGTCTCCTTGACATTTACCCCATTTTCTTTCTTTTTCATAAATAGGAAGTAGCAACTCGACAGTCCCGATGTAACGGACGGACGGAAAGACGGATGGATGGACATCGCCATCACTATATACCCGCCGCTTTTTCAAACCGGGGTATAAAACATATTCAGTGATTACGAAACAAGTCTGCGATTACGTGAAATTGTGAAAAGGCGTTATCACACTTTTTGCTGCTTCCCTGTAAAGTAGTAAAACTGTTTACTGGGAATTGAAACTGTACACCATAAGACATCATATTCTCTGATGAATGTAAAAAGCAACAGTATGTTTCCTTAATAGGAAAAAAAAACAACGAATGTGTCATCCTAGGAGAGTCTGCAGAAACTATAACATATAGTCTGTACTTATACAAAATGTATTAAGATGACAATATAGAAAGTTTCCTCTTAATAATATCAGTTTCATGGGAAAACTGGAATTAGTCTATCCGTGTTAAAGTTATATCTAAAGTTATATACTTATTATTTTGTTACAGTATAACAGCTCTGTCATATGCTATATGACACCCGCTGACGGGGAAAATATCTACTGAGGTTTGTTTTCCATATCATTTTCAGTTATTAATATTGTATGAAATCAAAGAGATATTGTAATGTTCGGAATTTCTTTTTTTCATATCTGAAATTAAGTACTACAAATTCGAAAAATGTCCTTTTATTTCAGCTTCCGCTACAAGGACGATGCACGTTCTCATAATAATTCAAAATTTAAGGAATATTTACACAAGATCTATCCCAGATAGCTTGAAAATTAAAGAGACTACTGATACGCCTTCTTTAGTTTAAACTTGGTACTTTTTTTAATCTTTTGATATACATTGACGAAGATGGACGTTTGAAATCTAAGCTGACAAACGTGTTGATTTTGACTTCCAATTGTGAACTTCCCTTTCTTAGCAGCAATATGCACACCTCTCAATCCTGAAGTTTACATTTCACAGTTGATTCGTTACTGTGGGTCATGTAGTTTATGCAGTGTTTTTAATAGAGCAGCCCACTATCCCAAAGCTGCTAGTCAGGGATTTGTTCAGTCTTAGTTACTTTCATCAATCCAGTATCCAAAAATTCTGTGGCCGTCACCATGATATGATTGAAATATATGACATTATCTGTGTCCCAAATGAAAATGGACATATTCAGCTAGATTCCACGTCTTTACGGATTTTACTTAACCGGTTTTGCATTAACCCTAGATTGAATCCACTAATAGTGCTGCTACCGGAGCAGGACATACTTACCTTTCTGGGCACCTGATGTCATCAGTCGTTTTCATTGGAGTTCACACTAAAAGTGCCTTAGTTCGGCATGTAACCTTTTTAATTCCTTGCCTTGTTGCTGTCTCATGTCCTTGTGTTGCCTTTGTTTTACTGTGTCCCCTTTTTGTCATGTCTATGGACTCGGATTTTTGCAATTTTCACACCTTGATCCTTTGCTATTTCACACCCATTGATCCTTCGGTATTCTACTGCCGTTGTTTAATCTTGGCTTTTATTTCATCATTTTTGCTCTACAGATACCAAATTCTCTTGTCAACATGCTAAACCTCCATCTTTTCTGGTTAATGTGATACAGATATGTCGCAGTGGTGGGCCAGAGGACAAAAAATCACAAGGAAAGTGTACTCTGTCATTTGTAAGTATAAACCAATAATTGATTTGTGAACTATTACATTTCAACCTATCCTAACTTCTGTGACTTTAACCTGTCAAAAAGGTGCACCGTTAAGACTAGGTTCTGAATTAAGTTGGCTCACTCATCATATTTTTGAATTTGTGTCAGATTTCTGAACTCCTCTGGTTTTCTCCAGTTCGATGGCTCAAAGAATTTTGCACACGGAACCCCACTTTTCATTTCATGAATGTCCTCTACAAGTCAAATTTAGACACCTGACAAATTTTATAAAAAAATCATTGATTTAACTTCCTGGCTTTTACAAAAAACAAATAGTCCTGATGGTAAACTAAGGAAAAATCCAGAGAAATCCATTCCCCGCCAAATTTTTTAGTGTCTTGTATATCCGTAAAAAGCTAACGGACCTATATGTTTCTTTTTACCATTTCATTTACTCTACAATGCTTAATCAATAAAAATATGTTTCAAGAATTCCTGGATATAAACCACATCAAGAGTTAGCCTCCTAAAGTGTATAATTGAGTATTTGACCAGGTTGTAATGAGGGGTCTGTAATCAGATGCAAGTTTTTGACAATTTAATTTATGTTGTGACCTTGGCCCTTGGGTCAGATAAATACTCGTTTCCAGTATTGTACATTCAATAGATGTATTTTTTATATAAGTGTTTTGAAAATAACAATGTTCTTAATTTCAGAAAAATGTAAATTGTGAAAAAATGATTCAGACTGAAACACAGTAGAATATAAGATTCTAACAAGGTTTATTTCATTATGAAAATTTGTGTAACAATTAACGAGTGCCCTATAGTTGCTTGGATGTTTTGATATTCTTCTTTGCGTCTTTTATGTTGTCAGACAACGTATAAAAGCGGTTGTGAGAACACTTTGCATGTTAATTTGATATTTGTTGAAGATCCCACATCCATGAGTAAAAACAATAGTTGTTCGACAATTACAAATAAATTCCACTCAAACCAGTGCAAAGGTCTTCTTGAACATACTATGAGGTATGAGGAAAGCCCATTGTTGAAGGTCTCTTGGTGACTTCAAACTGAAGAGCAACAATAAAAGCGTTGTTCCATTGCATTGTTTTACAATGTATTTTTAGAGATTTGTCTAATGAGCATTTACTCCATTTCCTTTTATTGCTATTTGTAAGACATTTTTTTTTAATTTTCGAGTTAGTGTTTCGAGTTGATAATGGATAAGCTTTAACCTTATACTAGTCGATTTGAACAGACTAAATAGTGTGTATTGTACTGGAGGAGTTTTGATAATTGTAAAACCGTTAAATTACATTCATTGACATTTTTTTTTCATGTGCTATCGTCATAATTGACATTAAATGTTAAAATTGCTCATGAGTTATTCAAGTGTCATAGAATTTATGTGGGCAACAAATATCTATCAATCAGAATTGTCAAAAGCGGAAATCAAATGGGCACAAAAAAGTAGGTGCAAAGCCACATGAGAAATTGAAACCCAAATGGTCGATGACTTGGCATAGGCATTCCAAAAGAAAAATGGGTGCCAAATCTCTCCTTTCATTGCGGTAGTGTCCGATATCAACTCAACAGCAATTAGTAGGTAATGAAAGAAAATTATCATCATTATCATCCCAGTACTAACTGAACACTATATGGTGTGAGGTTCCTAACTGTGTTGAAGACCGTACGGTGACCCCTAGATGCTTTGTTATGGGTCGTTTTAACCTGGATATGAGATGTTGTCTCATGACATTTACCCCATTTCCTTTCTTTTTCATATTTAATTGCAGTTATTACTGAATTTTATTTTTTTCCATGAGTGACTGATATCTGTTAAAGAACTTTTTAATTGGTCGTATGATGCGGAAATTTCAGGTGCCCTGATTGATAAGGCGGTCACGGAGAGTAAATATGCCTAATACGAAAGTCCGATCTATGGGTGCTACCTCTTGCGTATTGAATCAACTGGGAAACATAACTCCGTTGGCAGGAAAAGAAGGGATATACTTTCAATATTGGGGAAATTGATAATTTTGAAATTAAAATATTTCCCATTGTCGGACATTTTAGTTCAGAGATGAACTTTTACATAAAATATGAGTTTAAAGTCCAACAAAGATGCAGATATAGAAGTTTCTATAGTTTTTTCCGTCTCTAATAAGGATACATCGATGGAATCCATTTATCAAAAGATTTGTTTTTAATATAAAGTAAAAACAGATGAACAGAAAAGAAGTAAATAGTAAAAATAGACCTAATATGATTGTAATTGATTTTTTAAAATTGGGCAAAAATTACTGAAAAAGGTGAATTTTGTTGGTAAAATGGGTTTAACTTTTAAAATCGTTACAAAGATTAAGTTCAGAACTGCACAATCAATTGAATCCAGTCTGAATATTTTCACGTGTGAATTGAAAGTACAGTCCACATTGCTCACATTTAAATAAAGTTGTCTTCCAATTTAGTCAAACAATTGCCATGTATTTGTAGAAATTTTATCTCATTTTCAGATGCTAAATTCACAGTAACCTCGGTATTTTGTTATTTGTTACCACTCAGCCCGTGCAACTGCTGGTAGACTATTAGTCCCCGAGGGTATTCACCAACCCACTAGCCAAAACTTCGGTGCTGGCCGGAAAACCAATTTTATTTCAAAATTTGAAATATGATGGCTTTCCAAATATTTTAAACTGATCCGCACTGATGAGACATAAGTTGTCGAAATGCGTATATGCAGAAGCTAAATTTACAGTAACCTCGGTATTTTGTTAGATGCATTTACGCCATATCATTAAAAACAGCAAAGAGAAAAAAAAAACTTTGTGAGGAAATAAAACAGGATCAGTATTTAGCATTAACGCATGTCCGTATATTGGAATGAGAAATTACGAAGAAACATTATCTCCCTTCTTAGAAAAAAAAATAAAACAGGTTGTTGAAAATTGAAAACAATATACCAGAAATAACCATATTCTCTGATGAATTTCACAGTCAACAGTTTGTCAACATATTAGCAAAAAAACTACGATAGTGTTATCCTATGAGAGTCTACAAAACGATTACAAATGTAGACAGTCTATATTTGATTTAGATTTATTAGGAAGACAAGCTTAAAGTGTTATCATTTCGCTTTCATGGGAAATCTAAAATTTTCTGGTTATTACCGATAATTAGTATTTGGGCAAGCAAAAGGTGTACCATATTAATTTGGTAAAACATTTCAGGTTACAAAAATATATATCTGAGCTAATTTCTCATATTATTTAAATGAAACTTTATTTACAAAACATTTGACAAGAAAATAATTAAAGACAAATGTAACATTTAGTCCATATACAACACGATGTCGTGACGCATTTGTTTTAAGTTGCTTTTATTCTGTCAATTGAAAGTTTTATGAAAATAACAAATATACATACTTGAAAATTTTGACGAAGTTCCTAGAAATATTAATCAATGTGTCGTCAAACGGAAAGCGATGAGATGGGAGGGACAATGCATATTATCAGTATACAGCTTCTGACCAAATATCAATTATTATTATATTTAAAGGTCTATTTTTTACATTTACTTCTTGTTCTGTGTACATTATAGGAGCTCTTATGTGTTGAAGGCCTAGTTCAATTCGATTTCAAGTATTAAGATAACAATAACAACAACATTTGCAATTGCAAGCAATAGCTGATGTCACTCCAGGCTAACAATTTGATGATTCGATCTTATTCGCAGCGTCAAAATTTACCTAGAAATCAAATTTTGTTGAAATCGGACAACGTTGAAATTTTTACGTATTTTTGCGGCCATCTTGGAAATGGTGGCCATTTTGATTTTTTTTCGGTAAAAAAATCATCTCCTTATGTTGATCTAACTTCATGCCAAGTTTCATTTGATCACATCCGGCCATTCAAAAATAATCGATCGGACAAAATTTTTTTGGAAAAATAAGAATAAAAGTAATGATAAAACGAATAACAACATGTCATGCGACTTCGTCTGGGGTGACATAATAAAACCGTTTCAAACGATCATTTTCGTAAGTGCCTGTTGTAGGTCATTTTGCTTTAAAAGGTAAAACTATAATATAAACAATGCAACATACATTCTAGAAACATCGTTTATTGTTTAACGATTTAAAAACTTTTTGTAGCGCTCAAATTGATGTTTTCGTCAATTAAATTTTATCTTAAATAAGCTTTCATTTTTGGCGCATATTGTGGTACATCTCAAAATACGTTAAAGATGTGGCTGGCTATTAGGAGCTACATCAACACAAAAGCTCCTCTATTGAAAATCCAGCATTGCAATAATTATCCTTTACTCAATGTTGCGTAAATTTAAAGTAAGTGAGAACCGAACCGTCAGTCAAAAAAAAAGACAATTCAGGGACAACGGCAGTATCGGAAACTGACACACTTCGGTATTCGTTTGCCGATGTACACAAAACAAGGACACCACATGAGCACCGGTCAGAAAAGAAAAATGAAGACAAATACATAAATAAACAACAAGGACCCAATAAAAACCATGGGTGAGATCAGTTGCACCGGTAGAGTTAGCATCTCCTGCTTCTTATAAGACAACCGCCGTGTTGAACTCCGTAGTAAAGTCAAATCTGGTAAAGGAAAACAAACTTTAGTAGTAAAGGGAAAGAGCTGTTGTCATTTTATTCTTCCTCTGTGTATTTCTGTGATTTTGGGTCGTATTTCACAAAGAATGTTTGTTCTCTGCCTATAACAATGTACCCATATTTTCACCGTTCTTACTGGAGAAACATCTATGAATTATATCTTTCAGACGAGATTTTATTAAATGATCTCGATTATAAGATGTCAAGCAGTTCTTCAGAGTAATTTAATATCTATACCATTTCTTGAAAAGCTAGTATCACAGTATTTTTTTCAAGATGGAGATATACAGCTTAGAAATATGTTTTGTAGACTTTTTTGCAGATTCAGCGATGTTCCGTTGTTTGTATGGACATTTGTGTGATTTTGGTACCCAGCACAAGGAAAGGTGATCAGTGTCTTCATCTTTGGTTGAAATCTTAAAGGGAAGCAAAACAGATTCATGGTTCTGTAATATATCCTCCTTAGACAGAGTAGTAGCTGTGTAAGTTTGATTGCCCTGGGTGTTACCAATGCCTAATTATTTCCTTAAACATTCGGTGTAATGATTTTACATATGAAAATGATGTGATAACTAAGTAATTTTTTAAGTATTATTCCAGGTAAAGGACATAAAAATAGATTCTGTATATTTTGTATTCATTTGGTCATACAAACACATCCCATTAAGTTTTTATATTCGAACATGTATTAGGTCTCGAGATCTTTTTTTGAGTGGTTTTATAGAGAAAAAAATGGCGGGAAAATTTTCCCGTACTTTTCATTGTACAATGTAACTATATTTTGGACGCTGATAACTCAAAAAGACAAAATAATACAGAACTTTTATCTATCAAAATGACATTTTCTTGGGTAGTTTTATAAAAATCAAACATCAAACCTTCGCGTTTTTTCTTCAATGTACCACCGCACCAATTCACTTTGCCTGTTTCTTCGGCAGACTGGTACTTAAAGCAAATTTTCTCAAATACAAATAGCATACGCATACATCAGTTCAGAAAGAAAACGTGTTCGAAATATATTTAAGTACAAAAACATTTTCTGTTTTTAATCTATTTAAAGTTAAAGTGTCAGCAGACAGAAAATACGAAAATTATGCCTCAGAGAGTTTAAGAAAATATGCCAGACGTAATTGCAGTCGGAAAATTTCTAGGTTTGACGATAAAAGGTTCAATAATTCTGCTGCTGTGGCGAAAGACATCTATTAGATTCTGTTATTTTTTTTTCTTTAGCTTAAGGCTCTTGTTATTTAAAAGATAAAAGTTGTTGAAAGCATATCTAGAATTGAATAACGAAAAAAAAGACAATTATCGTAGGACAAAAATATTATCTGTCACACCTAGACTTCAACATCACAAAAATTTTGTTTGTTGATTAGAATTCACTAGACAGTCAAAAAATGTTTTCAGCATAAAAAATGCAATGCTATGCCGAATTGTATTAGGTTGCCATTTCTCTTTAGTGTTACCAATGGGGCAAATATCAAAATTACCGAACATTTTTTTTATCTTTTTCATTTTCTATTCTGTCCATCTTTTTACTATTTAGACCTTTTTAGACCATACCTGTGTATGCTTAGAAGTTGCAGATTTGCATAAAAATTAGAGGATGTGAGATTTTAGCTTTTTATTTACAGGCACTTGTTTCATAAAAATGTCAAGTAAAAAAGAACAACAGGAATGAAGTTACGCAAAAAAATCCTAGGAAATACTTTTAAATAAAGTTCGTTCCGCACAACGCTATTTACTTAATTTACCGCACATGAACTTTTATATTGCGTTGTTTTCACTCTGTACGTAAATTTTGATATTCATCACAATCGAAATGCAAGTCAACTTAGCAGTCATACATTTTTGTAATAGATGCAACCATACTTTACTTGCATACCAAGACAAATAGGGTAGAATGCTGTAATTCGCTTTTAAATAAATGTATCTACCACAACTCCAAAAATTAGGCTTTTTAAATACACCTATGTAAGATTAAGTAAGATACCAAAAAGCCAGACAGCAAAATTGCTCAGGCGTAATGAAATAAAAAACTAACCAGACTAGTATACTATACTGAGGAACGGTCGAACTATAAAACAACAATATGTCTCCATAGTGATTATTCACGTAAAATTAAATAAACCAAGGTACCGCAAGGACATAAAATCAGTCCAAGCAGAAGATAAGTTTCATCTATCCTTTTGATCAGATACATTATCTTGCAAGAATTTATTAATGTTTAGAGGTATACTGGAGCGCCTCTCTCACAACGAATATCCGTTTATCAGGAAAGAAAAAATAGGAATGATAACATCTTGTTATAAAACAACGGCAGGAACTAAGGATTGGAAAATACAAAAATCGAAGTCCACAGACATTGCAAAAGCGAGAACAGAAAACAGTGACATTGTCTAGACTAGCTACAAATACAGAAATAAAAATACAACATTCAAAACCAAGGCACTCACAGTGTGAGCTCCCATGAAACTGAGAGTGACATCAGGTGCTCCGAAAGGGAAGCATGTGCTGTTATGAGTGATGATACTGAGGCCATCATTTCGAAATGTAAGTACAATTATTTTTTTATTATACTATCAATTACATGTAAGTACTTTTCTCTTTTTTTGAATCAGTGAATGTAGTTCGATCAATGTAAAGACTAAGATAACAAACATATAGTACTTTACTTTGTCACTGAATTTCTCTTTTCGTTGGTTTTACCATGTCAAATACCTAACAGATGCTCTAAAATATGTCCTTTTTCAAAATCGACAATATTTTAATTCATAAATTGACTGTGTCACCTTAAAAATATTGCAATGCCCGTATGGATATGTTTCTTTGACATTACTGATGACAATATTTTAAACGATGTCATAGATTTTGTATTTCTTATTTCATTATGCCAAGTTTTCTCACAGTGGACTCGATACGTGTGCAGTGATGTTTATATGTTGTGAATGTATTATTTTAGTCTTTATACGGGCAACAGCTGACAACGATTGTAAGAACACTTTGCAGTGAATAACAAAACACATGGAAACATAGTTGTTAGACATTTAGCAATGAATTTCACTAGAAGCCGCTCTGAGATTACGATGAGGCATGAGAAAAGCTCATTGTTGAAGGTTTCATGACGACTTAAAAGATGAAGAATATCAAGAAAAGCGTTGTGCCATTTAATGAAGCGTTGTGCCATTTAATGCTTTTACCATTGTAGAGAAAAGAACAGACACGAATTTTACACTGAAATTTGGTCAGACGGAGCAGCTTCTGTTATCTGCTTATTGCGAAGAATCTATAAGGTTTTATGATTATGCTATGATAAGGAACTATTACTTTTACTTTTATATGCAAATCGGTTTAAATCGTAGTTAAAATCTTCGAGACGCTCTGACTTCATTTTCTTTAAATTTTACTTAATCCTTGGTAATGTTTCGAGAATTAATCTTATTGCTATGCTTCAACGTAGTGCTAAATTCAGTTGTTTTGATTAATTCTTCATTATACCACT
Source organism: Modiolus philippinarum (assembly GCA_002080025.1). NCBI lineage: Eukaryota > Metazoa > Mollusca > Bivalvia > Mytilida > Modiolidae > Modiolus > Modiolus philippinarum. The sequence goes on along the minus strand of MJUU01043942.1, from coordinate 31,016 downwards.
TGTATGTTCGATACACATCGACTCTGGGAATTGTTTATATCTCCAGATATCTACAATAAAACATAAATCCTTGAAATAAATTAGAAATACATTGAAAATGATGATTCCCAAGTGATTGTGTAACAAGATAAAAGAGACAAACATCATATAATTTTACTATCAAACCACTATAGGAGAAATCTGAGTACCAGGAGGAAATTATTGGCTCAATTTCATTGTTATAAATTGTTGGATTTCAACAGGTGTTTACGGGAAATTTGAATTCAACTGAACATTCAAAATACCGCATATCAGGTAAAAGGCTAGAAGAAAAACATAAAAATATAAATATGTTGTGCGATGGCCACAAATTAACTATGGAACAAAATGAAATGGTTTAGTTGGCCACGATTAAAAGGTAAAAAACACAAAATGTACAAATTAAAAAAACACATAGAAATGACAAAAATGGAAAGAGAGGAAGGGAAAACTGCCCAACGTTTCGGCCTATATGGCCTTCGACTAGGGGACTACCGGGCTAAATACGAAGAAGAAGATGGATATGACGAGAGAAAGCAGGCCTAATGGCGTGTCACAGATATTGCCTGTAAAAATCGTGCCAAACCTTGAACTTAATCAAAAACGAGAAATAAAACATTAGTTATCTGTACTATGCAAATATTAAACTTCAATACATAAATATTTTATAAAATAGACTGCTTCTTTACATTCACGCCAAAGGGTCGAGCAGTTCCAAGAAAATGGATGATTTTTTGTTCAAAGAACTGTCGTTGTTTTTCGCCTGCACTAGTTTGCATAAGGACTGTGTTTTTTACCTTTTAATTATGGCCAACTATACCATTTTATTTTGTTCCAGAGAAGAAAAACAACACTGAAAGTAGCATGTTACCAAGACAGCACCGTACCTTCTCTTGTGGATTGCGGCACGTGATTGTGATTCTCGGGCATTGTAGGTGCATCTTATGTTTTATGGAGAAGATGTGAAGGCAATTGAATATTTAGTTTCAATAAATTTATACATAAAAATCTTATTGGTCACTGCATTCAAATTCCATTAGATTGTGTGTCCTGATAAAAAACAAGATATACCAATCAGCACCTACAATGGCCAATATTTACAATCATAGGCCATTAACGACAATGGATCAGCAATTGTTTAGACAGATGGTTATATAATTGCCGAGATAATGTTATAAACATTTTTAATTACATTTTATAAGACGAGAGCAACTGAGTGAAAAATATTATGTACAATAATAATTTTATACTGTTATATTATTGTTTGAACTAATTGACACAGAAAAATCTATTTGGTGATTTATTTAAAGCAATAAAAAATTGGGAATATATTAATTTAGCAATATTTGAAACATGTTAATAATAGTTATGACAAAATTACGTAACAGAATTGTCGGTAGCCGAAATCTAAAGACCAAAAAGACAAAATTGGTGAAAAACTACAGTAACGCTGAAAAGCTATGATTATCCTAACTTGAAAGATGTGCGATAAATGGCGCGTCATTATTCATTTCATTGCGGTAGTGTCCGGTAGCAACTCAAAAACAATTGCTTTTTAAAGTTCGCAGACAATATAAAGAAACGTTCATTTAAGTATTAAAGTCCGAGTTCGAACCGAAACTTTGAATTTTTAATTGAAGTTTTAGTACATGTATTTATTGAAGACTTTTTTGAATGATAGTTTAAACGGAATCTTTTTTAGCACTGTCGCGTTTTAATTTGCCTGACGTTCAAATAATGTGAAGAATATATTAAGTAACATCCTGCAATTTTTTGTTGCGTGCAGTGATAATCTTCCAATCAGAATAAAGTACAAATGACCTGTTTAAGGAAATTTGTAAGAATTTGATATGATGATTGTATGAATTAAAGTTAATTATATTAGCATGTTATTTAGTTGTCAAATTAAAATGAATATGGAACATGCTGATTGGAAACACGGAAACCTTGAATTTACGTGACATGATCATTCATCACGCTGACACCTACAACACAAACCTCTAAAACTCAATTAACAGGCGTTCGGAACAAAAAAGACGTTTGGACTAAAAACCATTAAAATCTGCTGGTTTCTGGTCTAAATATGATTGAGAATGACAAGACAATGCTAAATTTGTAAATTTGTCTTCATTTGTTTGATTATCCCTCATTTAAAAGTAAATTAAAGGGAGACAATCTCATTACACTGTACAATACACTGATTTAAACCAATTCTTTTCTTCTAGATGTGAAGTTCAATTTATAAATAAGCCCAAGGTGACAACGGCAGTAGAATACCGAAGGAACAATGGAGTGAAATTTAAAAAAAATCGGAACCCATAGACATGGCCAAAACGAGGACACACAAAACAATGACGTTGAACACAGAAACAATGACATTGAACACAGAAAACAATGACGTTACACATATACAAAACACAAAAATAGAAAACACAACATCAAAAAACGAATGACATGACAAATACTGGTATTTCTAGTAATTTTGGTATCTAGCTATTTAAAATACCGAAGTTACTATTAATTTGTGTTCTGCATATGAGCATTTCGACAACTTATGTCTCTTCAGTGCAGATAAAATCAAAACGTTTGGAAGGCCATAACTCAAGGATGTTTAAAAACTGATGGAGAACAAATAACCAATATGATCTAAATGTAAAGCCAAAATCAGCTAAGGACAGAGCTTTGCATAAGGGAGATACTCCTAAGTTTTCAACAAAATTTTTAAGGTGGATCAGCAAAAGAGATTAAACAAAATTACCGAACAGATCTAGACTTGTCGAGGGCCTACGGTCAAACAGGCAAATAGAGAAAGCAGTTGAAAAAGCTAGAGAGAACCTTTATTGAATATTTTTCCACGCGAACACAGGCAAAAACCTTGACATCAACGGCAATATTTCTTCACGAACTAGATATTCCAAAGACTGCTGTTTTTGACTTGTCACTGCATCTCAGACTAGTTAATAAAAGTAGTAACATGTTAGCACAAAACAGTGAGGAAGGACAAAGGTTTGTTTTTGGCTTATAAACAAAATATATATTCATAGCGACCTTGGAGACATTGTACTAGATAGGCATAGGTGAGCTCCCTACAACTGGTCATCTCTGGCGAGGTACTTAGTTAGCTAATACTGTTTTTAAATGTGACCACTTTCACCTATATGACCATGTTTGATTTTCATTTGCAAAGTGGTGTGAGAAGACCTAGAGATATTTGTAAAATTTGTTCCAAGCTGACGGTCATCATGGTGACGATACGAACATGTAGAACATCCAAGGTATATTTTAGCGGTTTTTGTTGGAAATAGCAAAGTACTTTTGTTGTTTTAGATTCAAAGTTTTTTGAAAAATTTTTCAATGGGATTCAAGCTTAAACAATGTTTCCCGATATCGTAATTTGAAATGACGTGCAAACATAATCGACAAAATTTTGAAAAGGCCATTCAAGACAATTGTGACTGTGCTTGCCTCACAGTAACCATGAAGTCTCAGAAAGAGTCAAATGTTTGTTTCTGGTTGACAAGATGGTTTAGAATCACAAATATTATATACTCATTTAAATATCTATATTCTGATTTCTTCAAATCTTGTCACATGACATACAAGATTTCGCTGGGTCAACCGGCTAGCGTTGGGTCGCATAGGAAGGTCAACCGGTAAACAAGAAAATTCGATATAATGTAACAGTTACCACCCTAGATAGTGTGTGACCCAGCGGTTTCTCTCCCCCCGAAATTTAGGTCACCCTCGAGCAAGCTCTCGGGTGACCTTAATATCTGGGGGAGAAAAACCGCTGGGTCACACACTATCTAGGTGGTAATTGTATAAGATTTTGAAGATGAAGAAGAACAATAGAAGCGTTATTCCATTGTTTAGTTTTACAATGTATTTGTAGAGATGTTGTCTCTTTTGCATTTACTCCATATCCCTTCTTTGTTAATTTGGATATTTTTTATATGGTAAAAGTTTCAACTATGTTCCCGTTGTGTGAGAAGCAGACCTACTGAACCATTTTTGAAGTTGAAGGGGAGAACATATCTTCGATTTCCATTGGGTTCAAGTTTTCCAGTGGTGAATATCTTGGTTTGGGTATAGGAATGTCGGACATGGTTTTGAAGGACACAAATGCCTATTGCAATTTTTTACGAAAGGATATGGAGTAAATGAACATTAGACCATAACAAATATGTTGACTCCAACTGCAATAATTTTAATGAGCTGTATGGCCATTTCGGACAGCAGCACTAGAACCCAAACAAATGAAATAAATTATTTCAAAAATTTTTAAAAATGCATAAAACCAAACGAAATCTGAATAATCAATAATAGAAAATATATCTAAGGACAAACCTTAGGTTCAACCACGGTTCAAACAGCTCTGTGTTTCATAAAGAGAAGATATTTGAATTTGAAAGCTTACGACGGTTGGTGAGACGCTAAGGTATGGCAAAAGCATAGCTAAACTATAGGTAGGTAAAATTATGAGATGATGGTGTTTGATTCTTCGATTTTTGTATAATTGACAAGAATTTGTTCCCTTTTATCAAATTCATTTAATAAACAACATTTTTGTTCGAAAAGCTATACATCTTAGACACACATCGGCAAACGAATGCCGAAGCAAAAATAATGAAAAGTGGAATTCCAAAACATCACGGCAGTTCATAACTACCATGAATTGAGTCAGCATGACAAAGACAAAAAAAAAAAAATGAACAAGAACGCCAAAAAAGAAAAAAAAATCAAGCATTGGCAGTGTGAACCCCCATAAAAATTGAGGTATCATCAGGTACTCCGGAAGGGTAAGCATTATCTGCTCCGTTTACCTGCAAAGTCCGGTTTTGTCACAGTCGGTGTTTGTCATTCCGGTAAAAAAAAACCCTTGGTTTACCCAAAGATAAATATTGTCATCTGTGATATAGACATTATGGTGACGACCGTAAAACTTCTGTAGTGACAATTGCAACAGTGACTTAATACCTATGATGTATAAGTTTTTGAGACAGTAATTTCGATCTGTCAACAAAATCGCTGTACAAACTACAGGCACGGCAATAGCGAATGAGTAAGGAAATGAAGAATTCACATGCTGGAGATGTGGGAATATTGCTGCTAAAAACCGAGAAGTTTACTATTGGAAAGTTGAAATAATCATGCTTGTCGTAAAGTTTTGTTTTCAGACGTCCAGAGTTGTCAATGTAGAGGTATAGGTCCAGGTATGATGCTGATGATGGTGTATCAGAGTTCTTTTTAATCTCAAGTTCATTTGGGTATAAAAGATGAAGGTTATCCTTAAATTGGGGATTGTTTAATGAAAGAACATCATCTATACAACAGAAGCTGAAATAAAAGGACTTGGCTACCTTATTGCCTTTTTCTGAACTAGCCCTTGTGTGAACCTATGATCATCAAATAACAGATATAAAAATTACTAATTTTTATAAACAGCAAATATCATTATTATCATTTTGTAAATTGAATAAAAAAATACCCTACTAGTATAAACTCACGAGCGACATGTGTTGCTCCAAATTAGCAATTATATCCTTATCATTGCTATTGAGAGGGATTATAAATTTTCCTACCATGAAAAGTGTTCATGATTGGTGACCTTTTATGAGGTATTTCTCTTTCGCTGTTTTTTAGTTGATCTCTTTCAACATCACCTCTACATCTTAGGATACAGGGTTTTCCAGTACTGTTCCCTTACAAGAATTGTCTAGAGTAATCGAACAAATGATAAAACAATGACGGACACTGACCACTCGGATATAAAACTTTAGACGGCACACTAGTCTCAACACCAAACCACAGCTGAATGGAAAAATACAACCTCGTCAATATATGAAAATACAGCGATGTTCATAAGGGACCGACCATTAACCTGAAAAGGGGGGGGGTATGTTTTTTTTTCCTTGACAGAAATTTTTTTTATTTATTTTTTTCACGTGTATCAACACAATATTTTTTTTTCAAAATTAACATTATTTTTTTGGGCAGAAAGCCTCCTTCAGAAATTTTTTTTTCATCATTTTGGCAGCCAAAATATTTTTTTTTCACATAAAATCAGCTCCAAAATATTTTTTTGTAGAAAAAAACCATAGCCCCCCTTCAAGTTAAATGGTCGGTCCCTAATTGAATTCTGCTGTCCAAAGTCTAGATTTCATCCATTAATGAAAAGACAAGTACGTGGTCAATGTCTTCTCGACCTGAACTCTTACAAACATAAGTAATTTGTTATTGGAGACAGAATTGTGATGGAAGAAATAATCACAAATAATAGCTCACATTATCGTTAAAACTTTCTTATTATGATAAATTACAATTGGAAAATTGTACTGGTACGTAAGCTATTAGAATTAATGTGAACATTTCTTATCTGAAACCTTTGTCGCCTTTATAAAAGACTCTGTGTCTATTTCTATGGCATCATGTCAATGTTAATCTGATGAAATATTACATGTTTGCAATGATTTTCTCTGCATACAATTTGATATTATTTAGATGGTTTCTCCTGAAGGAATAACATAACATATATTGCAGTTATAACTCCTTTATTACAACTGTAGCTCTACCGCACTGGTAAAGATTTGAGGCAGTGATTTTACATCTTTTCCAACCAGCGGCCATCTTAGGAAACAAATTATGCTAAAATACAACACAATCGCCTTCTATGGAAAGCAGGAAGATTGCTCTGATTAATGACTATATATTTCAGAGATT
>MJUU01043942.1:3622-24091 GCA_002080025.1 Modiolus philippinarum | reverse complement strand
CAAAAAAAAAAAAATGAACAAGAACGCCAAAAAAGAAAAAAAAATCAAGCATTGGCAGTGTGAACCCCCATAAAAATTGAGGTATCATCAGGTACTCCGGAAGGGTAAGCATTATCTGCTCCGTTTACCCGCAAAGTCCGGTTTTGTCACAGTCGGTGTTTGTCATTCCGGTAAAAAAAACCCTGGGTTTACCCAAAGATAAATATTGTCATCTGTGACATAAACATTATTTCTTCCGTAAAAAGCGAAAACAAACGTCTGGTAACCTTTACTGTTTGAATAACGTTGTCGCTATTTGAGTATTCTTTACATTGTGACGTCAGGTGTTTTATGACGTAAAGTCATGGTTACGATTGTTGTATCACAAAAATCAACACGTCTGGTTGGTCATTTACCGGTGTGAGATGAGGTCGCGTGCATCGATCTCACATGGGTCATCTCCCACTGTAAACCACCATTTACGGAAGAAGAAGGTTATCCTTAAATTGGGGATTGTTTAATGAAAGAACATCATCTATACAACAGAAGCTGAAATAAAAAGACTTGGCTAGCTTATTGCCTTTTTCTGAACTAGCCCTTGTGTGAACCTATGATTCATCAAATAACAGATATAGAAATTACTAATTTTTATAAACAGCAAATATTATTATTATCATTTTGTAAATTGAATAAAAAATACCCTACTAGTATAAACCCATGAGCGACATGTGGTGCTCCAAATTAGCAATTATACCCTTTTCAATGCTATTGAGAGGGATTATAAATTTTACTACCATGAAAAGTGTTCATGATTGATGACCTTTTATGAAGTGTTTCTCTTTCCCTGGTTTTTAGTTGATCTCTATCAACATCACCTCCATATCTTAGGATACAGGGTTTTCCAGTACTGTTCCCTCACAAGAATTGTCTAGAGTAATCGAACAAATGATCAAACAATGACGGACACTGACCACTCGGATATAAAACTTTAGACGGCACACTAGTCTCAACACCAAACCACAGCTGAATGGAAAAATACCACCTCGTCAATATATGAAATTACAGCGATGTTCATAATTGAATTTTGTTGCCCAAAGTCTGGATTTCACCCACTAATGAAAAACAAGTGCATGGTCAATGTCTTCTCGACCTGAACTCTTACAAACATGAGTAATTTGTTATTGGAGACAGAATTGTGATGGAAGAAATAATCACAAATAATAGCTCCAATTATCGTTAAAACTTTCTTATTATGATAAATTACAATTGGAAAATTGTACTGGTACGTAAGCTATTAGAATTAATGTGAACATTTCTTATCTGAAACCTTTGTCGCCTTTATAAAAGACTCTGTGTCTATTTCTATGGCATCATGTCAATGTTAATCTGATGAAATATTACATGTTTGCGATGATTTTCTCTGCATACAATTTGATATCATTTAGATGGTTTCTCCTGAAGGAATAACATAACATATATGGCAGATATAACTCCTTTATTACAACTGTATCTGTATGTATCAGTNGTATTCTATCCAATGCTCAAAGCAAATGTTAGTTTACAGTGATTTATTTTTAGCTGCGCCAATAAACAACAGTGGAACACCAGTAAGTATTGATAGTTGCTAAGATTATATCAGTTTTCAGGTATTGTTATTACCGGTGCAGGATACTGACAATACTGCCTCGAAGATGGCGATGACACAGTTAATAGTATTGTGAAAAAAAACACACCTAAACAGCGAAGTATAATTGAACAACATTGAACTGAAAGCAAAATTAACACTTTTTTCGCAATAAATAACAAGTATCATTAGGTAAAACCCTTCTCGCAGCTTACTTCAAGGTCTTTGCTGTTTCTGTTAAGGCAACTGTTTTTTGTGTGTGATAAAACTTAAGAAATCAGTATACACCCTTTTTAAAATGTTATGAGAACATTTTCAAATTTTTCTGTGCTTACTGTCTCAGGAAACCTCTTACAAAGTTAGAGTGTTAAACTAAGATAAGAATCTAATAATGCTGATGATTGAGTTCGTCTTCAAGTTTAATCCGTCTGTCAAATGATTGTGTGATGCGTACAGTGTGTGTTGTGGTGTCTGTGCTTATCTGTCTCGCTTTCAGCCACACCGTTGGATAGCAGTTTACTTTAAAAAGGAAGCCGAGTATGTAAGTCTTCCCTTCCAACTATAGCCTCTCATGCAGTTAGACCTATGTGAGCCCAGTAATGGGATCCTCCCCGAGGTGATAGGCGGTAACTTGGCACCTTGCGGCCCCAGGCTAAATCACAAGGTCTCGGAGGAATCTAGGACCCTAGATGCACGGCATGCCAGGCCCATCGGCGAGTGGATACGTCCTAATGTCTGCAAACCTGGATCCCAGCTATGGGTAAATAGTAACCGCTGCCTTACAGACGACTTGGGAAAGTTAAAGGCTATGGAAGTAAATCCAGACAGAAAAGCCGGGGAGATGACCTCGTCACTTGGGTAATGGGAGCATCCAAGGAAATCAAGTTTAATCCTGATCGGACATACGCTTAATCCTGATCGGCCAAACGCTTAATCAATCACATCAACTATGTGATCAGTTTTATAAGTAACGATACATCGGCAAACGAATACCAAAGCAAAAACGAGGAAAGGGCAAATTCTAAAATCTTAAATCCAAAATCACGGCAATTCACAGCAACACGAATTGAGACAGTATGACAAAGACAAAACAAATAAACAAAGATGAACAAAAACGCCACAAAACTAAAGCACTAGCAGTGTGAACCCCTTTAAAAAAATGATGTATCATCAGGTGCTCCGGAAGGGTCAGCATGATATGCTCCACGTCACAGAGCTAGTGAAAAGTCCGGTTTTGTCACAAATGCACAATTATTCATAATGCTATTTCCATAGGGGGTACCCCAGTTTGACATCATTCTAAAAATAGATTCAACCGAATTTCAGCTCTGAGGTTCCCACTAATAAAATTAACTTCGAATTATGAAAAACCGAGGAACAATTTTGCATGAATTTTGAAGCAGAAAATCTAACTCTGTTAAATTTACTTGTATAAAAATTGACTATTTGTGATATATAAAACGCGTGTTTGGTAATGGTTACAATTGCGCAATTAATGTTGTTCAGAATGCATCTATTTTTTTTTATCCCAAAATGAAATTTAGTGTTAAGCATTGCAGTACGTGCGATTGGTAGAAACTTATTATAATAAAATCACCTATACAATAGTTACATATAATTCGTTCACTTTTATTCACTTTTTTGTATTTTAGTCCTGAATCTCGAATATTTTTATGTCGGTTTTGGGATTTTAAATATTGCCCATGAAAATATCGACCCTTTTCATAGCCCGAATTTACACCAAGAAGAGCAATGGGAACTCTCATTTTTCATTCCGAAATTTGGAAGATCTCAGTACCGACAAATAATTAGTGGGAACTTCGGAATGATAATTCGGTCAAACTGGGATACCCCTATGGGAATAGCATTATTAATAATTGCGCAATAATGACCCCTCTTTATCATAAAAGGCAAATCAAGAAGTAATTTCTGTTTGTTAGAGTATTCCGGCTATGAGCTATATTTTACGCAACTTATTCTATTTTTGTATTTATAGTCTGTTTCAAAATTATATTTTTGGTAAAATTTGATTTTCTTTATTCTAAATATGGCTTTATGATAACAAAGGTGATCTTCACATTCAACACACTGGGTGATTGTTCAATTTCTACAAATGCTAAGGATAAAAGGACGAGATGTCTACGGACAAGAAAGAATAGTACCGTTATGTCTCTTGAAAACGACCGAAATATTATTCGGAAAAGGATGTCTCCGTGCAAGAAATTCTCAAAAATAAATAAGCTAGTAGTACTCTTTGAAATATAGATAGAACTTACAATACCAAATTGGTCATATTCCGAAGTTTTGATGTACCGTATAGGTTACAATTAATGTTGTTCGGAATGCATCTAGATTTTTAACCCTAGATGAAATTCAGAATCATTCATATTTATTCACTTTTTTATATCTTTGACCTGAATCTCGGATATGTTTATGTCGGGGATATGATTAAAAATATTTCCCATAAAAATATAGACTCTTTTTATAGTCCCAATTTTCACCAAGAACAGCAATGGAGACCCCCACTTTTCATTCCTAAATTTGAAAGATTTCAGTAACGACAAAATGTTTTTTGCACATTGATATTATTTTTTTGTCTAATTTGAATTTTCACATAATCACATTTGAAATGCGCCACTTATGTAGTTTTGTGTTTATTAAAACTCTTAATAGTTTTGTTATTGTAAAGACAAAGAAAACCTAATCATAAAGCAATGAAAAAAATCAAGCCTTTTGATGTCATAAAAAATAGTAAATTGATCTACAATTCGTTTTTCTTAATCTGATCCATTTAAATAGTCTTTGTAATCTAAATAAATGTTTGCCAACCATATGATAAAAATACTTCTCTTATGATGCAAGCTTATTATCTATTCCTTGCACGAATAGTTGTTTGTCGTACACAACGAGACTTTGCTTTTGCAGGAATTTCATTGGCCAAGCACAAATAATATAACATATAACTATTGGTGTACTTTTTCGACGTTTCCATTGGACTACTTGAAATCTCGTTTGCCTTGATTAATGTAACCTAGCAACGGTGTTGTCAACAGCAGTTCGACACTAAATATTCATGAAAATCATAAGAGAAATAGTTTGACCAACTCGAAAGAATTGTATATCGCTGGATATCAACTCTCGTTATGTAATTTCAAATATAATAAACTCACCAAAGGCTCGTTTATTATATTTTGAAATTACATAATTTTAGTTGATATCCATCGATATACAATTCTTTCTCGTTGTGAAAACTATAAATAACGCAAAAATTTTTAAATGTATCTAATTTTTACTTTGGAACTGTATATATTTATAACATTTAATCACAAGTGTAGACAAAGCGGTTTGTATTGAGTTTCTATTGTGTTGAAGTGTGTTAAATACAGCTTTATAAAGTTATTACCAAAATAGTTGATTAAATTCATGTAAATTTTGTTTTTGTAACAACATTAAGTAAGTCTTCCCAATTTTCTACCTTATCATCAGCATTACTGCCACTGCTTGTCGATGGAACGTTTCAAATGTTTGATTATATTGTGTTTACTGTTATCTTTAGTTTATAATTGAACTCCAATAATTTTTTCTGGCACTCCTTCTATCTTGATATTGGTTTTAAAAACTCTGACAAATTACCATACAATACAGAGATCACCAGGGGAAATATTAATGGCACATGGGGTCTGACGTATGGAATGACATTTGATCTCATGAATGCCATCTGTGACATATTGTTGCTCTCTCAAATTGATTAAGTTGATCTCAGCATTTGGGCATTTCATCTTCGCTTCATCTTGATACAAAGCAAAGTTGTGAAATTCTGTTAAATGACATTAGTCAAAACAAATACTGTAATTACAAAAAACAGGATAACAGTAAACAAAACTACAATGGCCGGGAACTACAATCACATGCCACAATTTACAAGCCAACTGCACTAGAAAAACAATAATGAAAACAAGAAACAAAAATAAATAATGATAGGAACTCGGGATAGCCAGACTTGGTACCGGCACTAACAAAAGCCAGTGGTAGGGTTAAACCGGTTAATGGGTACCCAGACCTTTCCTTTCTCTATCCCTTTTCCCTATAGTATAATAACATGCGAATAAATCCCAATACAGGTAGACTACTAACTCAATGACCACTATCTTGGGAAAAAACATATGACAAATGTAATAACTGCCGGCAAGCTCAAGGAACCTAGTCTGCTGGTAAAACACTGTCGCAATACAGAAGAAAAATCAAACTCAAAACTCCCTGAAGAGTTTGGTATTTCAGTAGACATCGGCAGTATCAGTGAGAGGCCAGTATATATGTAAAGTCTTCAGGTCACTGGAATCCAAAGCAAATTTAACGGATTTTGAATATCTCGTCGATATCCACTATTACGTAAAGAATGTAAGTTACGTTCCAATTTTTCTGGATTATTTATCAGTTTCTGACATTTTTAACAACATTTCCATAAAATCGAGGATGAGAAATGCCCTTTGTAATTAGCTGTTTGCGAGTCACGTCATATCTAGATATCAAATGCTCACATCTTCTGTAAAACTTCTTAAACAATGGCAGTAGAATACCGAAGGAACAAAGAAGTAGTATTTACAAAAACCGAAGTCCAAAGACATGGCAAAAGCGAGAACACATAAAACAATGACGTAAGACCACTACAAAGCACAGAAATAAAAAATCATAACATTCACAACCAAGGCACTCACAGTGTGAACTCCCATGAAACTGAGAGTAACATTAAGTGCTCTGGAAGCTAGGGTAAGCATGTCCTGATCTGTTAACAGCTCGTCACACTGTAAGTGAGTCTATCCAGGAAACAGTCAAAATCGGTGTAGTCAAATCCGAGAAGACGGAATCTAGCTGAATATGTCCGCTTTCATTTGGGACACTGACACGTCATATCTTTCAATAATGTTATGGTGACGGCCATAGAATTTCTTAAGGGATGAAATTAACAGACTGAACAAATCCCTGACTCAGGAGCTTTTGGAACAGTGTTTTGCTCTGTTCAAAAATCACTATATAAACTAAATGCTCAACGGTATCGAATCAATTGTGAAATGTACAGTTCATAGGCTGGAGAGGCAGGTATGTTGCTGCTAAGAAAGGGAAAGTTCACAATTGGGAAGTTAAAATCATCAGGCTTAGATTTCAAACGTCCATCTTCGTCAATATACAACAAGAGAACTAGGTACAACGCTGAAGTAGGGGTATCAGTTGTTTCTTTAATTTCAAGCTCATTGGGATAGATCTGATGTAAATATTCCTTAAATTTTGGATTATTTAGAGAAAGTACATCGTCTAGCGGAAGCTGAAATTAAAGGACTGGGCTAAAAGGTTTTTGTTTTCTTTGTGTAAGCCCTTGCAAAAACTTGGCCTCGTACGAGTAAAGGAAAAGGTCAGCTAGGAGTGGCGCACAGTTAGTTCCCATAGGAATCCCTATTGTCTGTTGGAAAACGCGACCTCCGAATTCGACAAAAATATTGTTGATAAAAAATTCCAACATTTTGATTACGTCAATCTCAGTGTACTTCTTATTTGAATCAGTGTGGTTCTTAGGAAAAAAAGTATTTAATAATTTATGAATTATTAAATAACCAATAACCAATGACAATAACCAATCAGTAATCTTACAGATTTTTCACAACATATCCCTAACTGACCGTATGACGGGTGCTGTATACAGAGTAGGACATGCTTACCCTTCCGGAGCACCTGATGTCACTCTGTTTTTGAGAGTTCACACTGTTAGTTTTTTGTGTTGTAAATGTAATGTTCGTGTGTTTTGTGGGCATATGGTGTCTTTGGTCTTCCGTCTTCTGGTGTTCTTGCTTTTGCCTTGTCTCTGGACTTTGATTTATGTAATCTTGTGCTTTGTTCCTTCGGTATTCTACTGCCGTTGTTATGAAATCTGTAACCTTGTTGTAAAAGTTTGGATGTGAGAGTAAGGTTACGCTCATTAAAATCGTCCAGGGTAGAACGAATGCAAGAGAATCGTACAAGTTGAGATATATACACCCCGTGGTATGGAGCTAGGGGAACGTCGCCGTCAAGAAAGGGGAAATTAGAAATAGTAAAATCAAAATCATCCTTTTTATCATAAATTTTAGTTTTTATCTTACTAGAGTCAATGATGATACTTAGATCCAGAAAAGGGCAGTATTTAGAATCACTGCTTGCCTTATTTAGTTTCAGTTGTTGTGGGTAAATCATGCCGACATAAGCTAAAAACTGGGAATTTTCAATAGTAAGGATATCGTCAATGTTTCTGCTATTATTGTTGAAAATAGAAATATGTTCATCATTGTTTGGTACAGTTCCATTTTGTAGTTTTTTCATGAAATCCCGTTCTTAATAGAACAGAAACAAATCTGTAAGCATATTTTTTATTGCAATGATTAATACGACCTTGAACGCATTGGTTTCAATTTTCATGCAGTTAGGTCATGGAAATATTATTAAAAAGGCCTTCATGTAACAGAGTATCTTAAGCAGTTTTTTCTTAATCACTTTTTAATTTTCATTTTTGATGTGTTTTTAATTTTTCTTGTTTATTTGTTTGTTACATTAGTTCTGGGGCACTGTCTATTTTGCCATTTTTCAATTGTAGCAGTTTAAAAGGTATGTTTTTATGATGTTTTCATTTTCTACCGGCTGATATCTGCCACGTTCATGCTTTTGTTTTTATTGGGCATTATCATATATATTTTTGTTCTGTTTTTACTTTGATGGAATGATTTAATCATGATATCAATTTAGAAATGCTTTTTACATTGTGTTCTATTGCTTTCCAAAAAATGTCAGAAGGCCATAGAGAAATTAGTTTTGTGGTTTCTTTGTAATCATCTTGGTATAAACAATCATTATTGTATTCAATGTCACCAGTAGAAAAGTGCACCTGTTATACGACACAGATGATGGACCTTGGCTTCATGGCGGTAAGAGGATTTTACTTAAAACTATACTCCATGTTGCAGGTCGCTGTTTACCCTGATTATAAAATGCAACCCACAATCAATCTCACAGATGGTTCAATAAAAACTTACAATTCTTTTATTTGTCTAAGATTAAACTTGTTTGAACTTGAAATTTCTCAATTTTGTAAAGTTAATATCTTTGTAAAATAATCAACGTCACATTGACCGTAATAGCATTAATACTGCTTATAAGGTAGAAATAACTAGAAAAATTAATGGTTGTTACAAGAGCAAAATTTACACGAATTTGACTAAATTGTATGGTATACATTTATTAAGCTTTATTCAAGGTACTTGGACACAACAGAAATTTGATTGTCTACACTAGTACTTGATTAAATATAAAAAATATATAGAGTCCAAAAGTAATAATCAGACACAGTTCATAACATTAGCGTTATGTATTTTTGATTAGATGGTTGAAAAGTTGTGAACATGTTGCAAACTACATGTAGCAAAAGACCTGTTTCTTTAAATATGAACGGACAGGTTAATATACAAATGTATAACACAATACCAAAGTTACCGTGAATTTAGAGGTTGCATATGGAATCAAATCAAAACATTTGGAAATCAATAAATTAAAAATGTGCAAAGGCTGATAGGAAGCAAATTACCAGTAAACTCTAGATAGAAAAGCCAAAATCAGCTAAAACAGAGCTATGCAAGAGCGAGATACTCCTTAGTTTTACACCAAATTTTCTTAGATTTGGATATTGCAAGTTGCCAAATAAAATCGGTTTTCGAGCCAGCATCGCAGCTCTGACTATTGGAGAATACCCTCGTGGACTTACAGTCATAAAACCAGTGGTAATAAATAAGAAAATACTGAAGTTACCATAAATTTAGTCTCTGCATTTCGGCCATTTCGACAACTTATGTTTTTTAAGTGCAGTTTAAATCAAAACGTTTCGACATCCAAATTATAATATGGGTTAAAGTTGATAGATACCACTGAATATAATCTAAATCAAAAAAGTAATATGTCAAGGGCAGGGTTATGCAAGAAGGAGATACTCATTAGTTTTAAACCAAATTTTCTTAAATTTAGATACAAATATTACAAGTTTCCTAATAAAGTCGGTTTCCGGGCTAGCATCGAGCACTGGCTACTGGGTAGGGGGATACCTTCGGGAACTAACAATCCACCAGCAAAAGCATCGACCGGCTGGTAATAAATAACAAAATACTGCAGAAATCGTGAATTTACAATCTACGTATGGCCATTTCGACAATTTATGTCTCTTTGTGTGAATATCAAATCAAAACATTTTAAAATCCATAAATCCAATGATATAGAATAAATTGCAAATTTACTCTGAATAGAAAAGCCAAAATAAGGTAAGGACAGAGCTATGCAAGAGGGAGGTACTCCTTAGTTTTAAAACAAATTTTCTTAAATATATCTTTTGCAAGTTTTCTGATAAAATCGGTTTTCGGGCCAGCACCGAAACTTCTGGGTTGGTGAATATCCTCGGGGCAAAAAGTCCACCAGCGGAAGCATTCGCATAGTGTTAATAAATAACGAAATACCGAAGTTACGGTGAATTTAGTTTCTGCATAAGCACAATTCGACAATTTATGACTCTTCAGTGCAGAACAAATCAAACTATTTGGAAATCTAAAAATCAAAATATGTGTAAAGACTGATAGAGAACAAATTGCAAATACAATCTAAATAGAAAAGCCAAGATAAGGTAAGGATCATGAGATGTAAGAGGGAGATACCATTTAGTTTTAAACCAAATTAATGCAAGTGTCAAATAAATCGGTTTTCGAGCCAGCATCTAAACACTGACCACTGGGTTGGAGGATACTCTCGGGACTAGCAGTCCAGCAGCAGAGGTATCATACCAGTGGTAATAAATAACAAAATACCGAAGTTACCATGAATTTAGTTTCTGCATATGGCGATTGCGACAACCGTTGTCTCTTTAGTGTAGACTCAAGTCAAATAATCTTGAAATCCATATATCAAAATATTTGAAAAAGCTAATAGATAACAAATAATCAATATTAGCTAAATAGAAAAGCCAAAATCAGCTAAAGACAGAGCTATGTAAGATTGAAAGACTTCTTAATTTTTGAACAAATTTTCTTACATTTTAGATATCGCAAGTTTCTAAATATAATCGGTTATTTGAAGAAGATAAGACTTTAGCATACAAATGAGGATGCTAATGAGACAGTTCCTTAAATATTATTCACACTAAGTTGAGGTATAGCTACAGTAGTTTAAATTATGATTTATATAGATTCAATAATAAAGATAATCCCAACTGTGTTTGTGGTGCAAATTGTGAAAATGCTAGAATGGTCATTTTATAACAATATCCGACAAAACTTGTTTCTAATAATAAAAATATATGGAAATATTGACCTTGATATGATTCTTTTTGGAAATGCAAATCTTACCTTTGATCAAAATGCTGATATTTTTAGAGCAGTCCAATGTAATATTTACAATAGTCATAGATTTGATTGATTGTTGCAGATTCTTCTTATCCTTTCCTTCCTATTTTCCTTCTCTTTTCTATTTTATTCAACCAATATTGTTATTGTTATCGTTTGATATCATTAATTAATCATATAAGAAATGTACTGACATTGTGAAAATATTTTATGAGAATTATGTTTTGTGTACATGATATTTAACTATTACCTTTTGTTACTTTTCGATTCTTATCAACATTTCTTAATGTATATTGTATCTATATTGCTGTTATATTGTAAAATATTTGTTATGTTGTAAATTGTAGGGAGAGGGCTTTAAATAATGTTGTTATAACTTGTGCCCGATCCCTTTGCTTTATTTGCAAAAAAATATGTTTAATTCAAAATGTTCCTTAACTGGGATGTATGAATACTGATGTTATACAGAGATGTACATGTCGAATTAGGATAAGAATAAAAGGACAACGAATATGCATTCATCGGCATACATGGCCGTATACCTGAAACTGAAATGAAGAAAAAAAAAAAACAAAACTAAAGGACAATAAGAGTACTAATAATCCATGGCAAAAACTTGAGGTATCATGAGTGTTGCTAACGAATAAACATGTTCTCTTGATTCTTTATGACAAAAAACAAGAACAAGAAAATCGCAATAATAACTACAAAATAAATGATGATAATAACAAAACAAGAGCTGTCGCCGAATGGAAACCAGGTATACCCCACTCATTGAACCCTGGTTAAAAAACTCATGTTTTCACTTCACTTCGTAACTCAAGTCCCGGTTTCATCAATCAGGAAGTACACATCTGAAAAATAGAACGTTTCTTACAACTAACCATATAGATGCTGGGTTCCAATTTAGAAATCAATCCCTCTTATAGAAGCTGAGAAAAATGTGACGAAAAATTCATGTTTTCACTACACTTTGTAACTAAGTCCACACTTCGTCTAACAGGAAGTGCACATCTGACGGGACTCAAAATACAACGTTCCTTACAACTAACCATATAGAGGCTGCACACCATTTTTGAAATGAATCCCTCTAGTAGAAGCTGAGAAAAATGCGACGAAAAATTCATGTTTTCACTACATTTGTAACTAAGTCCATATTTCGTCAAACAGGAAGTGCACATCTGACGGAACTCAAAATAGGACGTTCCTTACAACTAACCATATAGAGGCTGCATACCAATGATGAAATGAATCCCTCATGTAGAAGCTGAGAAAAATGCGACGAAAAATTTGTTTTCACTACATTTTGTAACTGAGTCCACATTTCGTCTAACAGGAAGTGCACATCTGACGGGACTCAAAATACAACGTTCCTCACAACTAACCATATAGAGGCTGCATACCATTTTTGAAATGAATCCCTCTAGTAGAAACTGAGAAAAATGCGACGAAAAATTCATGTTTTCACTACATTTTGTAACTAAGTCCACATTTCGTCAAACAGGAAGTGCACATCTGACGGAACTCAAAATTAAACGTTCCTTACAACTGACCATATAGAGGCTGTATACCAATTTTCAAATAAATCTCTCCTGTAGAAGCTGAGAAAAATGTGACGAAAAATTCATGTTTTCACTACATTTTGTAACCAAGTCCACATTTCGTGAAACAGGAAGTGCACATCTGACAGGAATAAAAATAGGACATTCCTTACCACTAACCATATAGAGGCTGCATACCATTTTTGAAATGAATCCCTCTAGTAGAAGCTGAGAAAAATGTGACGAAAAATTCATGTTTTCACTACATTTTGTAACTAAGTCCACATTTCGTGAAACAGGAAGTGCACATCTGACAGGAATAAAAATAGGACATTCCTTACAACTAACCATATAGAGGCTGCATACCAATTTTGAAATGAATCCCTCATGTAGAAGCTGAGAAAAATGCGACGAAAAATTTGTTTTCACTACATTATGTAAGAGTCAACATTTTCTGATTTCGTCAAACAGGAAGTGCACATCTGACGGGAATCAAAATAGGACGTTCCTTTCAACAAATCATATAGAGGCTGCATACCAATTTTGAAATGAATCCCTCATGTAGAAGCTGAGAAAAATGCGACGAAAAATTCAAGTTTTCACATTTTCGGACGAACGGACGTACGAACGGAGAACGGACGGACACGATGAATCCAGTATACCCCACTCTCTATCGAGTGGGGTTATAATAACCGAACAGTATTGTCAAGAGCCGGAATCAAAGGACAAAAAGTCAAATTTGGTGCAGAACCACCGGAAAAATTACCTACTGCAATTGTCCTGAATTGATTTAGGAATTACAAAGAAAAGTTTGATTAAACCGGTTTTATGGTGCCTCCTCTTTCATTGCGGTAGTGTCCGGAACAAACTAAACAGAAACATGTAGCAACTAAAAGACCCTTGAAAGGTTCATCCTAGTACTTAGTAAAACGAGATCTTCAATATTTCATGTGTATCCTTTGTTATTTTGAAATAATTGAAACATTTAGTTGAATATAGAATTGGCATTTAGATTAAAAGTACATAAATATGCGTCGTAATACAATACATATTACGTCAAAAACTATGGCGCGGAAAATATTGTGAAGTAGTGAGCGCAAGCCAAAACTTTACATAAACAAATAGAAAATGCATTAAAAACAAATGCTGATATATCCTTTGACATTATTCGCCAGTACAAAGTACTTCCGTCACAAAATATTTGGTTGACGTACGATCAAGCTGATCATGATAACATTCTACCTAAATAAATGGGATTTCGATATCCGAATCAGTAAACCAATCTTCATTTTTGTGTATCCCAATCTGAATTGTTGAAATGTTTTTATAACGCACTTATAGAACAAAGTACAACTTATCTTATTTCGATATGCTTATTAAATACTATTAATATGTTGTGCTAAACCTTGTCGGTTTGGGGATTGGGCTGAAATGAGCATCACACTGCCACATGTTGATATTCAGTGATTAACAGGAGCTAACAGAACGGTGACAATTATGAAAAAGTACATTTATCACAAACCATCAAATAGACATTATTCTAGAAGTTTCTGTCGTAGACGGTATATTTCATTTGTTCAGCGGATATACTATCATTTATGGATACTTTTGATGTTTGTATAAAAAAGCTAATTTCCTTATAACTGCTCATCTATAACTCATTTATGAAGCCATTATACACAAGACGTTAATCTTTCTACTCTGTCAGAACATTTTATAACGGAAATTGAGGTATTAAAAGATAAAAACTTTCTATTGTAGGATTTACATATCATATTGGGATATACAAAAGTATCTAAGCCATTGATTGGTGAACAAAATTCATGTCCAGTTATTCAATTGCAAACGTCCTCAGCAGTTTGAGCAAAATTAAAACTTGATTTACACTGTCTCGAACAGTACATTATGGATTTAATGCAATGTTTGTATAACAGTAAATCTGATTGGATAGCATTTGCAGTAAAATCCGCAATCTAAAAGCCGTAACTAAGGATGGTCCGCCATCTTGGAAAATGTGCAGTTCAGTAATACATTTGAAAGAATAAACAAGCGGAACATTCATACCACTACCTTCTAAACTCTTTTTTAATGAATTTCATTAGAAACTGAAGCGTGGCGTCCGGCTGAAAACGTCTTGTTTTTACGTTTCGCATTTCAAGCCTTCATGTGACGTCACGTTGTTTATATGGTAAAGACGTTCATAAGTTTTCGCGGACTTTTCCTGAATTCGATTTTTAGATAAAAAAATGTGAAAAAAACGTTTTCCGAGCTATTGCATTAGAATGGAGATAACTGTATTGTATTTTAAGCTTTGCGGACGTAAATCTTAATTTTACGGTCGCAAATATCCGTTTACCTAGCTCCGCTGACGCGTCGCTAGGTAAACCCAATTTGCGACCGTAAAATCTACGATTTACGCCCGCAAAGCTTAAAATACAATACAGTTATCTCCTAATTTTACCACTGAAAAATTTAGACGTCATCCAATCAAAATTAAAATTACAAACATAAATGCATTAGAATTTCTCTTCCGTTTTGATTTAATTGGAAAGATTGCATGCCTAAATTTTGATTAACATTAATTAGGGGTATATTCCTCTTGTATAGCTTAATATCTTTGTAAGATGATGTTGTCTTTTTATTTGGATCCCATTGATCATTTTTATAAATATTCCGGTTTATCGACTTTCCAATTGTTTGGAGTTGACCTGAAGAGACATAAGTTGTCGATATGACCGTCTGCAGAAACTAAATTTATAGTAACTTCGGTATTTTGTTTTTCAGGTTAGTGACCGACCGTTTAACTTGAAAAGGGGTGGGGGTTTATGGTTTTTTTTCTGGACAGAAAATTTTTACGACCTTCGCGCGAAAAAAGTTATTTATTTTCTTAACTAGAATAAACAAAATATTATTTTTGAAAATAAGCATTATTTTTTGGGGGTAGAAAGCCCCCTTCAGAATATTTTTTTTCATCATTTTTGCAGCAAAAATATTTTTTTTCACATAAAATCAGCTTCAGAATAATTTTTTCGAAAAAAAACCATAGCCCCCCCCCCTTTTGAGGTTAAATGGTCGGTCCCTTATACCTTTTGTCGTCTCTCTTCGGCTTTTACTGATGGGGGACCGGTAATACACCAGGAAGGTAGAAAACAATATAGGCACAACTTGAGATGATAAATTATTACTTCATTTTGTACAATAGCACTACAATCCAAGCATGGTGATTGAATTTCGGTCCTTTTTATAAGTATTGACACTTTATTTATACTGTTTATGTTCTTTGGCAGTGTCTTTAAATACACTATCTGTATTCAGTTTATGTACATTTTTCTTATTCCACAGCGTAGTTATGTTTCTATTGGGGTTAAACAATCTAAAAAAAGTTTTTTCTTCACCCAGCCAAAAGCTCGGTAAAAATTGCTTTTTCAAAGTTTATTAATTCATGTAGCAACTAACTATACATTGACTAGACAATTTAAAATACTCTTGATATAACATCCTTTTATACCCCCGCTTTAGTGATCATGTAATCAGTTAGTCCGTCCATTCGTTATTCCGTCCTCCATAGGGTACATACTTTATGGCGACAACTCCTTCTAGACCACTTGGTGAAATTCAATGAAACTTTCACAGAATGTTCAGTACATATTGCCATTGTGCACTAGCTATTTAAAAATTTGATTTGACTTGAAATTTATTTTTTTGGGTGATTTGTTTTACATATAGAATCAAACGGGGAGTGGAGGTATGTTCCTGTGAGCTTGTGCTCACAGTTTTTTTCACTATTTTTGTTTGCGTAATTCATTCTTCTGATTATATAGAATATATATATATATATAGATACATGAATGAATAAAGTGAGTTCTTCAAGATGAAGAACTACAAAAAAAAGGTTTGTAAAGGCTTTGTATCATGTGCATTTACTCTATATCCTTCATTGTTTAATTAATTGATTTTAGCTTATAAAAAGTTTTTTTCAATTCTATTAATAAAATCGGGGGACGACAACGTGTTTTTTACTTTATGTACGTGGTCTGTTTTAGGCAAAAATAGAACAGAAAAAATACAACGGTGTAATATTTTCTTTTACCTTACAGTTAAGTTATACTTTCGGGTTTCTTGACCTTTTTTATAAACGTTTCTTAATACCAAACAGCTAATATGTACTCTTTGTGTCACTGGGGAGTTTATACGTACTTGTCTTAATACCAAACAGCTAATATGTACTCTTTGTGTCACTGGGGAGTTTATACGCACTTGTCTTAATACCAAACAGTTAATATGTACTCTTTGTGTCATTGGGAAGTTTATACGTACTTGTCTTAATACCAAACAGCTAATATGTACTCTTTGTGTCACTGGGGAGTTTATACGCACTTGTCTTAATACAAAACAGTTAATATGTACTCTTTGTGTCACTGGGGAGTTTATACGTACTTGTCTTAATACCAAACAGCTAATATGTACTCTTTATGTCACTGGGGAGTTTATACGCACTTGTCTTAATACCAAACAGTTAATATGTACTCTTTGTGTCACTGGGGAGTTTATACGTACTTTTCTTAATACCAAACAGCTAATATGTACTCTTTGTGTCACCGGGGAGTTTATACGTACTTGTCTTAATACCAAACAGGTAATATGTACTCTTTGTGTCACTGGGAAGTTTATACGTACTTGTCTTAATACCAGACAGCTAATATGTACTCTTTGTGTCACACGGGAGTTTATACGTACTTGTCTTAATACCAAACAGTTAATATGTACTCTTTGTGTCACTGGGGAGTTTATACGTACTTGTCTTAATACCAGACAGTTAATGTGTACTCTTTGTGTCACTGGGGAGTTTATACGCACTTTAACTGCTATATGACAGTTTATTCGTACATTTCTTGGTACCGAACAGTTTATACTGTATGTACTTTTAATTTTGTCAGACAGTTTATTATTTTTCTGTTGCTAGAAAATAGATATACTTCTAGTGTTTCCTGACAGTTTATATATACGAGACAATGTGTATGCCTGACATCCTATATACACTTTTCATGTAACTTCCAAGTCTTTAAATCCTACGTCTGCAGAAATGATGACTGAAGATGAAAACAGGAGAAAGCAAGGACTTATTCATACCCCTTTTTCTTTCTGCATGTACATCTGCAGAAACCTAATTTACATCTGCAAATTATTATTTCAGTTGGCGAAATTGAATTAAGACCATAACGCAGTTAGTAATTGTGTGCATATATAAGATTTTAATATATACATTAATATAGTGACTTAGTTTCTTTTTGAATCTATTTTGAATCAAAATATTTTTAAGTTGTTTTTCAATATTGTCAAAATTGCCATAATTTGTAAACTTTATATAAACGCAATTTCATACAATGCAGAGCTAAAAAAAGTTGAATGTATACCATGTGAAGTTTTAAAGACTTAAAGACTCCAGAATAAAGGTACGAAATATCAAATTTCACCGAAACAGAATTTTTACACGTTCGAATTGAAAATATCATGTAACGAACCTGTGTAAGTCATAGTATTTTTTTATCTTTCAATGCACGTTACGTCACAGTATTTGCTCCTATAAATTTCATACATCTTGAAATGTCTAAAAATATGATTTTTCTTTTTTTTAACATTTTTCCTTCAATCATTTGTGTTATTTCTAGATTTATGGTGACCAATTGCATTACAAGGTATTTTTGATTAAACAGCATGACGGATTTGGCGATTAATTGAATGGTTGGTAACTTCGATATTTTGATTGATTGATTGATTGAATATTTTTGAACGTCTACTGAGCAATATTTCAGCTATATCAAGACGAGAACACGTTTGTTAATAAATCATCACTTTGGGGTATTGAAAGGGTCATGGGACGGGAAATTCTGACTGCCACTGGAAAACGTGGGTGAAATCGAAAGGGGCGGGGAATTTTTGCTTGTAGCCGATGACCTTAGGACCACTCAAAAAAGGAGCTTGCTACAAGGTTTCTTTAACGTGCAGGAAGCGTTGCATTTCTTCCAACACGTGGACCTGAGTTTACATCCCATCCAAAAGATGGGTTGTGTATATAATAATCCCGCACAACCACGGAATGGGTCCTTTTTCTATATCCCGGGCGGTAAAGTTTCCCGAGCCTGAAAGGAGAGGGAAATTTAGACTCAAGACATGTATTTTTGGCAAATACTCCGACGTTCATGATACAACATGTAAATCTGTTTAATTACGCCGAATGTCTCTATCATTAAAGCGCACAGATGACT
The DNA here is from genome assembly GCA_002080025.1 of Modiolus philippinarum. Taxonomy (NCBI): domain Eukaryota; kingdom Metazoa; phylum Mollusca; class Bivalvia; order Mytilida; family Modiolidae; genus Modiolus; species Modiolus philippinarum. Next base: position 5,283 of record MJUU01043942.1, on the reverse strand, counting down.
CTGGGACAAATGCCACGGTAAAGGGGTATTTGCCAAAAAATACAATGGCTATTAACCAATCGAGATGCAGCTTACTTACATGAGTTGTAATTATGTTATTTATTACCACTGTGCCGATGTCTCTGCTGGTGGACTGTTAGGCATTGACCAACCCAGTGGCCAGTACTTCGGTGCTGGCCCGAAAATCGATTTATTTGCACTATCTAGATTTAACAAAGTTTTTTTTTTCAAAACTAAGGAGTATCTCCCTTTTGCATAGCTCTATCATTAGCTGATTTTGCCTTAAATGTTTGATCCCATTGGTTTTGTGTTCTCAACAGCTTTTCCATATATTTCTTTATACGGATTTCCAATTGTTTTGATTTGATCTGTACTGAAGAGACATAACTTGTCGAAATGTGCTTCTACAGAAACAAATTGGACAGTAACTGCGGTATTTTGTTATTCATTTACTTTTTCTGTTGTTTTGCTAAATTTTGTCTTTTCTAGGACAATTTAACATACAAAATTATAACGTAGGTAGAATGAACAATCAGTATGATACTCATTGAAGACCGTACGGTGACCCCTAAATGCTTTGTTTTGGGTAGTTTTAACCTGGATATGGGATGTTGTCTCCTTGACATTTACCCCACTTCCTTTCTTTTTCATATATATAACGAAGGACACCTTCACATGGCTTCATTAATATTTTCCGAAGTACGTTTCACAAAAATCCTTTCAGCTATAGGAAATAAATAAATAAAGCCCCAGACAGGTCAATGTCTGCATCCAAAAGCCAAATTGAACTAATTTTCTGATGAATAAATAATAATTTAGTTGTAAGTGTATAATTGTTTTGTAATCTGAGTGAATAATTTATATACATTCGCAGTACAAAATCTGAAAGCAACATATAATTTGGGATTCTTTTTGAAAGTAATCACTTAAATGTTTTTATCATTGCTTCACAAAATAAGATATTAACAATGAAGGGATATTGAGGAAATACACATCGAGACAAAATCTCCTCAATTACATGATAAAACTAAGTAATAGTTTCTTAAATGCTAGTAAATACGCATTTAAAAGAAGAAACGATATCAAAACATAATAAATTAGAGCTTTGTTTTCACAGCAAAGCGCAAAAATCTCGCAAATGAACACCCATACCAGATTAGTTTGGAAACCTATATATCTAGTTAAGATGGGGATGACAATATGTTAGCTCTTTTTAGCTCATGCACGTAGTCTGTTTTAGACAAAAATAGAGCAGAAAAATACAACGGTGTAAGAGATACATTTTCTTTTCTCTACAGTTAAGTTATACTTTCGGGTTTCTTGACCTTTTTTATAAACGTTTCTAATACCAGACAGTTAATATGTACTTTTTGTGTCACTGGAGAGTTTATACGCACTTTAACTGCTATATGACAGTTTATTCGTACATTTCTTGGTACCGAACAGTTTATATGTACTTTTAATTTTGTCAGTTTATTATTTTTCTGTTGCTAGAAAATAGATATACTTCTATTGTTTCCTGACAGTTTATATATACGAGACAATGTGTATACCTGACATCCTATATACACTTTTCATGTAACTTCCAAGTCTTTCAATCCTACGTCTGCAGAAATGATGAATGAAGATGAAAACAGGAGAAAGCAAGGACTTATTCATAC
>MJUU01043941.1:52746-67018 GCA_002080025.1 Modiolus philippinarum | reverse complement strand
GATTTCTTATTAGAAAAATATTTACTATATCTTGATGCAAATAATTTATATGGTTGGGCAATGTCACAAAAATTACCAACAAAAGATTTTAAATGGGAAAAGGATCCTGAGTACTATAAAAATATTCCAAAAGGAAGAGGATGTATAATTGAATGTGACTTAGAATATACAAATGAATGTAAAAAGAAAACATAAATATCCTTTAGCACCGGAAAAAATGAAAATAAATAAAGAAGATTTATCTACTTATCAATTAAATTTATTAGGAGATAAACCATTAGGTAAAGAAGAAAAACTATTTTTAACACTAAATAATAAAATGAAATATATTATTCATCACTCAATATTAAAAGAATATATTAAACTTGGTATGAAAGTCAAAAAAAAGTATATAGAACTATTTGTTTTAAAGAATTAAATTGGTTAGCAAAGTATATTAATTTTAATACTGAGCAAAGAACTAAATCAAAATCTGCTTTTGAAAAAGATCTATGGAAACTTATGAATAATAGTTTTTATGGAAAAACATTGGAAAACATCAGAGGAAGAAGTAAGCTTGAATTACTTACTGATAAGAAAGAAATAAAAAAATATATAAATAAACCAAATTTTAAAGACTCAATAATATTTAATGATAACTTTGTTGCAATTAAATATAATATTACTTCTGTTACCTTTAATAAACCTATTTATTTAGGACAGGCTATATTAGATTATTCAAAACAATTAATGTATAACTTTTATTACAATGTTATAAATAAATTATGGGAAAAGAATGAGTTAGTTTCAGGTGATACCCCAATGATACTAAGGTATAAAAATAAAATATTTATTGGAAAAATGGAAGATATTGCTGATAAATATGAATATTCAAATGGTAAATTTTATTGTAAACCAGATATAATTGAAGTTTGGACAAGCAAAGGATTCTCTAAAATAAAAACTATAATCAAACATGAAACAAATAAAAAAATGTTTAGAGTTGTTACACCATTAGGATTTGTTGATGTGACAGAGGATCATTCTTTGATTAAAGAAAACAACGAAATTATCAAACCTAAAGATTTATCATTAAATACTAATCTTTTATTTAATGATAATTATAAAGAAAATTTAAATCCTCCATTAAAGAAAGAATTCTTAAAATTAGAACCATCAACTTTAGAAGAAAAAAGAGCTTTTATCGAAGGGTTTTTTCTTGCAGATGGAAGTAGTGGAATTCATCAATATAAGCGGGGAGTAAACTATTATTGGAATTTATGTAAACAAGATTTAAATCTTTTAAATAAATGTTTAGAATACTGTAAAGAATTATATCCAACCGATTTTAAAATAATGGATAGTATGAAATCATCCAAGACATATAGAATTGTTCCAAAGGGAAGTGTTAAAGTAATGGCTGAACAATTTGAAAAATTTTATACTGATAAAAAAGAGAAATATATTCCATATAAAATTCTTAATAAAGACTATAATTATAAATTATTCTTTTTTAGAGGATTTTATCAAGGAGATGGTTATAAAATGGAAAAGATTGTAATTTTTCCTTTACACAAAAATCTAAAATTACATTTTCATGTTTACATTATCTTATAAAATCTTTAGGATATAATACTAACGTTAATACAAGAAGAGATAAACCAAATGTATTTTACTTAAATATAACAAAAAAGATCATGTTGCTAATGTAAAAAAGATAATATCATTAGGGAAAGAAAAAAGAACTGTTTATGATTTATCTACAGAAACTGAAGATTTTAATTGTGGATTTCCCTTAATTGTTCATAATACCGATTCAATATTCTTAAGTATTGAAACTAAAGATATTTATGAAGATATGAAAGAAATAATAGATGAATGAGATACATCGAATTATCCTACAGATCACCCTTTATATTCAGAAAAAAATGAAAAAGTAATTGGCAAATTTAAAGATGAACTGAAGTCAAAAATTATGAATGAAATAGTTTTTTAAGAAGTAAAGCATATTCTTTTACGTTAACAGATTTAAGTGAAAAAAAAATTAAAAGGAATTGGAAAAACTACGATAAAGAAAGATATTAAATTTAATGATTATAAAAATTGTCTATTTAATAATACTAATAATAAACCTAAAATGAATAAAATGTATACATTAAACTCTAATAAACATGAAATGTATGTTAATGAAATAAATAAAATGAGTATGACTCCATTTGATGATTAGAGATATATTTTAGATAATGGAATAGATACACAACCTTATGATTTTAATTTATTTTAATTTCCAAGCAATAAAACCAGTTAATACACCATACCACCAATAACAAATGCAATTCCTCTATTTTTCTGATCTTCTGATGGCGTATAAAAATCACTGAATTCTGGTTTTAGATCTAAAACTGAATTTGAAGGTATATTTAATTGTTTACCAGTAACATTATAATATTCTCTCATTGCCTGGTCAACATCATCATAAGTTTGAACAGCATGATTTTCTTTTTTTAATTGTTCATTAATAAAATCTAATCTTTGAATTCTTCTTTTATTCCATTTTTCTGTTTCTTCTTCTAATTTTTCTATTGCTTTATAATGTCTTATTTTTTCTTTATTTGCATCACTACCCATATGTGAAAATAAATAATTACTCCCTGAAAATGCCAAAGCGTTCGTCATTGCTCCACCAACCATCATTGCTAAAGCACTTGCCATTTTTAAGAAAATAAAATTTACTTCATAATATCAGCAGGTAAAATTCCTTGCTTAATCAACATGTTTTTTGTTGCCATTGCAAGCAGTATATCAATGGATAACATAAAAATATCATTCATGTTAAAATCTACTTTTGGTGCTGACCTTCTAAATACTTTTTTACCTATTTCTGCGTATCCAACTGTTAACAATGTTTCCACTCCAGCATGATATAACATATTTGCTATTTGTTTTCCGTCTTTTGGTGTTGCCATTTTTATATATTAAATTTTTAATTTTTTTTAATTTTTTAAAATTTTTTAATTCTTCTTTTTCTTCTTCTATTTCTTTTTTTAATTCTTCTTTTTTTTAATTCTTCCTTTTTTAATTCTTCATAGAATTCACATAATTTTAAAAAAACTATTTATAGCTGTTAAAAAGAATGTTGAAAAAATTATCCCGTTTATCATTTCATCTATTTTTTCTATTTTATTCATTTAAAAAAAAAATTAGTTAAATTCAAACGGGTCAATTTCTTTTTTTTTTGTTTTTTTAAAGGGATTTGCTCGCTTGGTTTTTCTTTACCTAACATGATTTCTCTAATAATTTTTTCTGATTTTTCTCTTTGTTTATAAAAAAACAACCCCAATCCACCTACTACCCCAATTGATAAACATAGTGGTAATATGTAATTTTTGTTACAATTTTGTTTGTTTGTTGGACATATATGATGAAACGAATCCTTAGTTTTATCACCATTTGTAATTGGAATCTCACCAGCTTGTTTTAATTCTATGTTTTCTTTTTTTAATTTTTCTTCTTTTTTTTTTATTTCAGCTTTAGCTTTCTTGCTTCTACACCTTTCTTACCAGCGGCTACTCGTTTTGGATTTTTTGTTGAGGTTTTTTAGATTCTTTATTTCTTCTTTAGTTTCTTTTTTGTTTTCTTCTTGTTCAGAATTTTCACTCGTCATGTTTTATGTCATTATTTTCATCCTTTTTTGGAAATCAATATGTCTTGCTGTTGTTAACATTGCAGTAAAAGGAGCAAGTTACATTCCATATCTATAATACAGTTCACAACACACATTAGTTAAAGCGTGATTGATAAAAGGATCTTCCTCTAAGTCTTGCATTAAATTTGGTGGATTAACAACATTAAAGTACTTTGATACACCAATAACATATCAATTAATAAAAGAGTTTCCTAATGTCTTGGTCATACTGGCCCCTAATCTTGCCTCATATTTACAATATAATTGATGTATTTGTTCTGGTGTCATTGTATCAATTTCTGAAAATTGTAATTCTTTACCCAGATATTGCTTACTCCCCCCAACAGCAACAACGGCTGATAATCGTTCACGTTTTTTTTCATTATCATCAATATCTATTTTTTCAACATTTCTAAAACTTTGCTCATTTGAAAATTCTTCAACGTTCATTTTATATATTTTATTTTTGAGTTTTAAAAAATTAAATACAACATATCCAACTAATGATAATACTGCAGTGTTTGTTATAATTGTTAGTATTTCTAATAGCATTGCTTTTTATTGCTATTTTGTGTTATATAACTTAAGCATTTCTTAAGCATTTCTTAAGCATTACTTAAGCATTTCTTAAGCATTACTTAAGCAATTCTTAAGTTCAGCTAAGAGAAAAAAGTTACACAGGAATTTAAAAAAATTGACCCCCCAAAAAAAATAAAAATAAAAAAAAAACACAAACCACATCAAATGAAATCAAATATTAATCATAGAATCATCACAATGTATAAATTCACTTTTCATTTCAATATATTTAAATGTCACATGAATGTTTAATAATTTGATCACTAAAAAAATCTATTTAAAGATAGTTAAGAAAGTGTTTATCGTCTCCAAGCAAGTACTGACTGCTACTAATGAAATCTAAGTAAATGTTCAATGTAACTATACAAGTTCTTACTGCATCTATGCAGTTGTTTATCGTATCTATACAAGTGTTTACTGAAGTATTTACTGCTACTAAGAAAGTGTTTATCGTATCTATACAGGCTATATGTGAAACCAAGCAAGCAAATGATTATTAAATTCATGTCTAATCGAAGATTTTAAATACGACAACACAAAACTAAGCTTACCTGTGCAGGTAAAATTTAAAAATAAATGTAGAGTTTAAATATTGGAAATAGTTTATAAATTACAGCCAGTTTATTATGTACTGACATCGAATTGATTTTGTTGAAGTGTGTATCTCTATTGATTACAACACGCTATTTAATAGGACATGAGTTTTAAATAGACTGCTTCTACATTTCAATTTAAATGACAAGCCAAGCGTATTGTATAACGTCAGAACCAGCACTGATCGATGGAATGTTAATCTGTAATTAGATTGTTGATGTTTAAATGTTTTTTTTTATAAATTTGAGATTTAAATGTCTTTGTAACGGTTATGCATCTGTAATTCTTGTTTCGTAATTGGATTTTAGTAAGTATTATTGTTTTTATGTCTTGCCTTTTTGTTTGTCATGTCAAATGAAAATTTTGTTTAAACTGTAATTAACAAAAAATACCCTTAAAAATGAAGCAACCAACAGCCCCAGATTTATACCCTGAATTGCCAAAAGAAAATGGACAGAATTATAGACTACAAAAAATAACAGAAATAGAAAAAACATTGATTAATGAAAGAGATAAACGTAAATCACTATACAAAAAATACAAACGAGGAGTTAACGTAATGGATGGCGTAGACACAAGTCTAATTTCAGCTTCTGTTATTTTAGCAGGTGTAGGAATAGCTTTTCCTATATTATTACCAATGCAAATTACAGCTGTTGTAAGTGGCAGTTTGGGTGGTTTAGTTAAACTTATTAGACGCAAACTTACAACAAAATCAAAGAAACATTACGAAATCAAAACAATGGCAGAATGTAAACTAAACAGTATAAAATATTTAATATCAAAATCTTTAACTGATGGACAAATAAATGAAAATGCATTTAAATTAGTTTTGGATGAATTAGATAAATATAATGAAATGAAAGAAAATATACGTACAAAACAAACACAAACAAGAATGAATGACAGTGAAAGAAAGAAATTGATTGAAGAAACAGAAGCAAGAGTAAGAAGTGAATTAAAAAAAAGGAAAATTTTTAATTTTCTTTAACAAAATTACTATAGTTAATGATCCTCCTCCAAAATATGAATAAAAATTTTTAATTAAAAAATGGCTGAAGGAGGTTTTGATTTTTATGATAATCCTGCATTTGAAGATGATTATAATGAAGAAGAAAAAGAAACTTTTTTTCAAAATGATATGGAAGAGTTTCGCCAGGATATAAATAAAAATTTTGAACAATTAGAAAATTTATCACCAGAAGATAAACTAAGACATGAAAGGGAAAATACAGAAAAAATGGTAAAAAAATTTTACAAAGTAAATAAAGAAACAGTACGTAATAAAAATGAAAATGATTTCTTTGTTAAGAAAAATGAATATGGAAAAATTATGTTATATGTAGAAGATGAATATGGTAATATATTTCCATTAACACATTACCAAACAGGAGTATTAGAATTTTATAAATTTAGTTATCTTAAAAATCTACATCAATTTTATCAGAGATGTTATAAACTTTCTCAAGGAATAAAAGAAAGTAGAGCAGAGCTTCATAGAAAGGTCGATAGACCGCACCCATGCAGCGTAGCAAGTCGTAAAGACAATACCATAGAAAATATTTCTTTACATGAAATAACTTCCGAACAAGAGGCGGAAGAATTATTAGAAACAGCAAGTAATGCGACAACATCTGTAAATGAAATATTAACATCATTTGATAAAGAAACACAAACAAAAGTAGATATGAGAGAAATGAATGGTTTAATAAAAGCAAATATAAAAAATGAAGAAGAGATTGCAAATCAATTACCAAGACTGTATGAAATAAATAAAAAAATAGAAGAAAAAAAGAAAGAATTAAGATTAGCTATACTAGAAAAAAATGAAGATCAAATAAATATAATAAAAAAAGAATTGATAGATTTGGAAATTGAGAGAAGTGGAATATTAGAGGTAATTAATATTAATAGAGATAAACTACGTAAACAGTTAAAAAGAATTAAACAGACAATACATAAAATATTAAATGAAGACACAACATTAAGGGAAAGGATTAGAACATTATTTAGAGAACAAGGAATAACAATAGCTAGTATTTTAACTGCTTTTGGAATGATTATAGGTGTTATTGTTGAGGCAATTATCCTTTCTGGTAGTGGAAGTAGTTTTCCACCTCCTACAAATAAAACAGATGCAAAAGATTGGATAAAAAAACAATTATCAAATCTTTGAAAACTATTAGCTAAGCTTGCAGGAAAATTAGCAGCTGCATTGCCAGGAATTATCGGTTCCATTGTGTCTTGGTTGTTAAATGCAACAAAAGACGTAGTAAATTGGCTTGCAAATAATTTATGGGCTTTGCTTGTTTTGGTTGTTGGTTTATTGTATGCTAGGGAATATTTAAAAAAATAAAATAAAATTAATAAATCTTATAAATGATTAGTCCTACAGTACCTAATACAACACTTCCAAATATTATTGCTTGTTTATTTTCTTTATGTTCTATATTCGGTTTATCTTGAACAAATTTATCAGAAGGCTTCGGAATTTCATGAAAAGGTTCTGGTAAAGATTTTTTTGTTTTTGTTCCATCTAATTTATTTAAAGAATGAGAAACTTGTTCAACGTGTTTATTATTTAAATCATCGTTAAAGCCTAGTTTTTGATCTTTTGTTGCGATTACAATTTTGTTATTATAACCAACAATTGTTCCAATTTGTAATCTCATATCACTTGGAGACATATATAACCCAATACCATAGACATAATTAACTTTACTCCGAGCGTACTTTAGAACACATTGATAATTTGAAATCTGAGAGGATAAATCTATGGGATTATTAATAGCATCTTGAACGTTTGCTAAGAATTGTTTTTGAGCATCAAATCCTGTACCTATTTTTAGTATATCTACACGTGTTTGAGATTGTGCTCCTAATAAAGCCCATACAAACGTTCTAATACTTTCATTAATACGTTCAATACCTACTTTTGTAAAACCTTCTGATTTGTCTAGAATAAATGTTGTCCAAGCCATATTTATATCTATTGTATGCTTAATAGAATCGTTTATATTTAATAATGGTCCATTTTGAGAATGATTCATTCTATATTCAGCACTTGGTTTATAGTATTGGGTAAAACTTCCTAAACCATGACAAGCTGTTTCTAATTTTTGTCTCCAATCTGTATGAGGTGAAATTTGAAATTCATTACATATTTTTTGATATGCAGCTTTGTCATAGGGATTTTTATAATAAAAAAAGAAGAATCAGTTGGTAAAGGTGATTTAAGTTCTTTTAAGATTCTGGCAATACAATAATATAAATGAAACATATAAACCGTTTGGGTTAAATTTGAAGTGTTTTTTATATGATCATCATAAGAAACACCACATCCTGTAGTTGCACACCAGACTGTAAAGTTTAATTGACATTGCCACCAATCAAACGAAGAATACATCCATGTATTCCATGGTTCGTTAGTGTGTGATGGTGGGTTTTGATATTTTTGAAATAAATCGGGGAAAGTTGTTTCAAAATTTTCTTTTTGATTAACAAATATTGTTTGTTTAACAAGATTTATATCTTTTTCAGAATATTTAGTGTGAGGATTATACGATGCATTAGGATTATATTTAAATTCTTTCTTCATTTTTTACCCTTAAAATGTACCATACTATTTCAAATATTGATAAAACAATAAACTTACTTACTTACATTGATAACAGAAACGAAAATAAACGTATAGGTTTAAAATATATAACATATTGCGTAGGTTGGGATAATATTTCATATGTACATATAAAAAAACTGGAGAGAAACCCATAAAACTTAAAGATGGTTGTTATAGTTTCAAACAAATAGCGAATGAATTTATAAAAGAAAATGTTGAATTATCAGTAAATGAAACAAATGGTATTGCTTTATTAACCACTCCTGTTGAATTAAAAATAAGTAAAAGTTTAAGATATATGTTAGGATTTAATAAAACAAAAATATTCACACCTAATGAAAAACATTATGGAAACAGACCCATAGATTTTGCTATCTATAAATCACTATATTTACATTTAGAACAAGTAAGCACTTTTTATAATTATCTTAATGGTGCTCCGAGTACATTATTGGCTGTTATTCCAGTTGAGAATAAAGAGTTTGGAGATGTTATAACAGAGAGATTTGAGCATCCAGAATATAAATGTTTAGTAAATGATGTTATAACAGAATTGAAATTAGAAATTAGAGATGAGTATAATAAAAAAATAAGTAATAGTTTACCAATTAATTGTGTTTTAGAAATTATCTAATAATTTTACCTATTAAAAATGAGTATATTTGGAGTTAAAAAAAACACGTAGATGCATCGGAAATATTAAAAATGAGGAACGAGCTTCAAGTAATGGAAATTAATAATAATCTATTATATAACAAAATTATAAATATACCAGACAGAAACACAATATGTATATTCGCTGGTATTAATGGCCCATTGAAATTTAATCAAATGTTTAATTTTGGTACTGGTGGTAGTGAATATGTTATTAATTATCAAGGTCAAATATTAGGTCTTAGTTTAATGAGTCTAAAAACAGGTAAAGATGGTTGAACTGTCATGGTGAGTGTTAATGATAAATTAACTTTTGATGGAATAGAATTGGACAATTCTGTTTATGAATATCATACTTATAAAAACTTTGATAAACCTTTAAATGTTAAGGCTGGAGATATAATAACTTTTATGAGTAAAAGTGATAGTCCTTTATGTATCAATACTCTAGTATCAGCGGTAATTGAATTATTTTTATAAACTATATTTTTTCCCTTAAAAAATGGAGGCTTACGGAGAAAAATTAAATCCTTACAGAAAATTAAGAGAACAATTTGGTGTGAAAGGTATTCGTCAAAGTGTTGTAATAACTAATAATCCTTCAACTATTGATCAAAATCATCAGTTATTAGATAGATTTCCTAATCTAAGTAGTAATGCTGTTATTGTTCCCGGAACAACCAGGTTTGCTTTTGAAATTGAACTCAAATCTACAGACGATAATGCAACTATATATCAAAATATAGGAAGGGCAATAGTTAAAAAAACAACAATTAAAATAAGTAGGAATGAATTTATGTCGATTGATGATAGCGATATATATCATTGTTATGTTGATTTGTGGAAATCTACAACTGAACGTGAAAATATGGCATATCAAGGTATTGGTACAACAAATATGTTAAAACATAGAGTTGGAGCAGGAGATAAAACAGAAAATGTAGGAGATCAAGCAATTGCAACAGCCTATGGTTCAAGATTTTGTATTCCACTTGACTTTGAACTATTAGAAAGTCATATGCCTTTTTATCAATCAGGTCTTGGTGATAGACTTGAATATGAACTTACATTTAATAATTATAGTAATGTCATCAAATCAACAGATTCATCTGCAAGTTATATAATAAAAAACATTTGTTTAGAATTTGATATGGTTTCTGACACTAAATTAGCAAGACAGATAAGACAGGAAGTTGATGGTAAAATGGTTATCTTATATGACAGGATATTAAGACATAGAAAAATAACCAAAAACAAAAAAGATACATTGTGGAATATTAATTTAAATGTTCCAGCTAAAAGTATGAAAGGTATTCTGATGTTATTCGAAGACCCTGAAAGAACAAGCACCGAAACTTATTATAACCCCAATATAACAAAAGTAGAAATGACAATAGAAGGTGTTCCAAATCAATTATACAGTCAAGGAATGAAAGCGTATCAACAATGGGATGAAAGAAATAGATTCTTTGCTTTAAATTCAAAACGAAATAAAGAAACAAATATACCAGCAAAAAAATTATATTTATCTAATACAACATTAGAAAAATACTTAATGGCTATGTTTTTCGGCCATTGTAGGTGTTTCCTGTTATCTTTTTTATTCCCTTTTAACAACTAATTATGCTTTATGGTTAGATTTACGTTCAACAGATGATAACTCACTACACGGTTCAGGTAGGAGAATCGAAAATGCCTCTAAAGGTATAACAATTCAAATAATGAAAAAAGAAGGAGCAGCTGATAAACCAATAAATATTTATCTTTTTGTCATACAAGACGCACAAATAAATTTTAAAGATGGAAGATTTAAAGAAGTAAATTATTAAGTACGATTTTTATTTTTTTTTTATTCATAAAGTAAATAAATTAAATTTCTTTAAAAATGGAATTACCAAAATACCCTCATTGCGCTATTATATGTGGTAGAACTGGATGTGGAAAAACAGAATTTGTTCTTGATTTATTAGAAACAAAATATCGTGGAGTATTTACATATATTGTTATACTTTGTCCAACTATTCAATGGAACAAGGCATACAAAAATCGTGAATGGATTGGTGATGTTAGAAATCCAAAAACAAAAAATTTAATACTTGTCAATCCTATTTGTAAAAACGGAGAAGAAAAGTTACAAGAACTATCAAGAATGTTCTTTAATAAATATGCAGGACATCCAACATTATATATTATAGATGATTGCAGTGCAACAAAAGAATTAAAAAAGAAAAGTGATATGCTGGCTGAACTTGCATTTTCAGGAAGACATGCTGAACAATCTGTATGGGTTATTACACAAAAATATAATTCAGTGTTAAAAGATTTAAGAGAACAAACAGTATGGTTATGTTTATTTCGTACAAAAGATAGAAATAGTTTTTACAATTGTTTAGAAGAAACGATGTTATTCCTACTTTGGAAGAAAGACAAAGAATAAAAGAAGAACTTAAAAAAAGAAACATCGTAAATTAATATTAAATATAGATTCACCTACTGGTTATTGGTTACTTTATTAAGCGAGCGAAGAGTTCATTAAATTTTATTTCTTTAAAATTGAAGAGAGAAGAATTTGATAGATTGTTAAAAAAAACAAAAAGATCACAATACACAAAAATGGACCGACTTAGAAATTGATAAAATTTACAAAATCACTGATTATAAATATGTTAATACAAGTTTTGGTAAGAGTGTAATTTTATCTGTCGAAAATAATGGTGAAGTTTGGTGTCCTTCTCATCTCGCTGAAAAGATAGAAAACGAAGATACTCCTTTTTATGTAAGACCACTCGGGTTGAAAACATGTGAAAATAATAAAAAAAATAAATATCATGCTTATGATTTAGTATTTCCAAATAAGAAAAAAACTAATGCTTAAGTTGAACCTCTGGCTGTTTTTTTACTGTGTTAGACCCGCAATAGAATTTCTTATTCGGTGTACTCCCGGCTACCCTTTTTTTTATATTGTGTTAGACCCGCAATAAGGGTTTTAAATTCGGTGTACTCCCGGCTGTTTAATTTTTTTGGGGGGGTCTTTTTGTGTCTATTTTTTTTTGAGGGTCAAAAAATATGTGGTTTTTTGTGCTGTTTTTGCGTTTTCTGACAAACTTTATGTAATTTTAGGTCTTTTGAGGGTTTTTTAGGGGTCAAAATTTGTAGTAGTTAATTAAATGAGGATGGACGGGCTTGGTTGATTGATTGATTGAATATTGTTTAACGTCTACTCAGCAATATTTCAGCTATATCAAGACGAGAACAAGTTTGTTGATAAATAATCACTTTGGGGTATGGAAATGGCCATGGGACGGGAAATTCTGACTGCCACTGGAAAAGTAGGGTGAAATCGTCAAGGGCGGGGAATTCAGCCGTGTAGCCGATCACCTACGGACCACCCCAAAGAGAGCTTGCTACAAGGGTTCTTTAACGTGCAAGAAGCGTGGCATTTCTTCCAACACGTGGACCTGAGTTTACATCCCATCCGAAAGATGGGTTGTGTATTTATTAATCCCGCACAACCACGGAATGGGTCCTATTTCTATATCCCGGGACCCTCGGGGTCAGCCTCCGTTTAAAAGGGGTCACACCCCGCAAGCCGGAGATACTGGGTCCTATTTCTATATCCCGGGGTTCCCTCGGGGTCCTCTGTTAGGATGGCTCATACTCCAAGCTCAGAGGATGCTGCGGGCCTATTCTTCAGCCGGGACCGCGCACGGCGTTGGACGGGCTTGGCCCTGACAAGCTAATTTATTAAATACTTAGGCATAAAGCTACATACATTTGGGTTAGGGTTACAGTTACATACATTTAACTTAGTGTTGCAGTTACAAACATTAGGGTTAGGGTTACAGTTACATATATTCCTGTGAGGGTTGCAGTTATATACATTTAGCTTCGGGTTACAGTTATATACATAAGGATTGGTTACAGTTAAATACATTAAGGATAGGGTTGCAGTTACATACATAAGGGTGAGGGTTACAGTTACATTCATTAGGGTTAGCGTTACAGTTATAGACATTAGGGTTAGGGTTCCAGTTACATACATTAAGGTTAGGGTTACAGCTATATACATTACGGTGAAGGTTATAGTTATATACATTAGGGTTAGCGTTTCAGTTATAGACATTAGAGTTAGGGTTACAGTTATATACATTAGGGTTAGGGTTACAGTTAAATACATTTAGGATACGGTTACACTTACATACATTAGGGTGAAGGTTACAGTTACATACATTAGGGTAAGGGTTACAGTTATAGGCATTAGGGTTAGGGTTAAAGTTACATACATTAGGGTTAGGGTAACAGTTATATACATTAGGGTTAGGGTTACAGTTACATACATTAGGGTTAGGGTTACAGTTACAAATATTAAGGTTAGGTTTACAGTTACATACATTAGGGTTAGGGTAACAGTAACAAACACTAGGGTTAGGGTTACAGTTACATACATTTGGGTTAGGGTTACAGTCATTTACACTAGGGTTAGGGTTACATTTACATACATTAGGGTTAGGGGTACAGCTACATACATTACGGTGAGGATTACAGTTACATACATTAGGGTTAGGGTTACAGTTACTTACATTTGGGTTAGGGTTACAGGTTAGGGTTACAGTTACATAAATTAGGGTTAGGGCTAACAGCTACATACACTACGGTGAGGGTTACAGTTACATACATTAAGGTTAGGGTTACAGTTACAAACATTACGGTGAGAGTTACAGTTATATGCATTAGGTTTAGGGTACAGTTTCATACATTAGGGTTAGGGTTACAGTTACATGCATTTCGGTGAGGGTTACAGTTACATACATTAGGGTTAGGATTTGAGATAAATACATTACGGTGAGGGTAACAGTTATATACATTAGTGTTAGGGTTACAGTTACATACATTAGGGTTAGGATTACAGTTACATACATTTGGGTTAGGGTTGCAATTACATACATTACGGTGAGGGTTACAATTGCATACATTTGAGCTAGGCTACAGCTACATACAGTATGGTTAGAGTTACAGTTAGATACATTAGGGTTAGGATTACAGTTATATACATTAGGGTTAGGGTTACAGTTACATACATTACGGTGAGGGTTACAATTGCATACATTTGAGATAGGCTACAGCTACATAGAGTATGGTTAGAGTTACAGTTAGATACATTA
>MJUU01043941.1:41680-52719 GCA_002080025.1 Modiolus philippinarum | reverse complement strand
ACATGAGGTGTAAGGTTACAGTTACATACATTAGAGTTAGGGTTACAGTTACATACATAAGCGTTAGGGTTACAGTTACATACATTAGGGTTACAGTTACATACATTTGGGTAAGGGTTACAGTTACATAGATTAGGGATAGGGTTACAAATACATACATTACGGTGAGGGTTACAGTTACATACATTAAGGTTAGGGTTACATTTACATACATTAGAGTTAGGGTTACAGTTACATACATAAGCGTTAGGGTTACAGTTACATACATTAGGGTTACAGTTACATACATTTGGGTTAGGGTTACAGTTACATACATTAGGGATAGGGATACAATTACATACATTATGGTGAGGGTTACAGCTACATACATTAGGGTTAGGGTTACAGTTACATACATTTGCGTTAGGGATACAGTTGCATACATTATGGTGAGGGTTACAGTTACATACATTAGGGTTGGGGTTACAGTTACATATATTTGGGTTAGGGTTACAGTTACATACATTAGGGTTACAGTTACATACATATGGGTTAAGGATACAGTTGCATACAATTGGGTTAGGGTTAAAGTTACATACATTACGGTTAGGGTTACAGTTACATAAATTTGGGTTAGTGTTACAGTTACATACATGAGGGTTAGGATTACATCTACATACATTTGAGTTAGAGTTACAGTTACATACATTACAGTGAGGGTTACAGTTACAAACATTAGGGTTAGGGTTACAGTTATATACATTACGGTGAGGGTTACAGTTACATACATAACGGTTAGGGGTTAGTTACATACATTAAGGATAGGGTTACACTTACATACATTAGGGTGAAGGTTAACAGTTATATACATTAGGGTAAGGGTTACAGCTATAGAAATTAGGGTTAGGGTTAAAGTTACATACATTAGGGTTAGGGTAACAGTTATATTCATTTCGGTGAGGGTTACAGGGTTACAATTACATACATTAGGGTTAGGGTTACAGTTACATACATAAGCGTTAGGGTTACAGTTACATACATTAGGGTTACAGTTACATACATTTGGGTTAGGGTTGCAGTTACATACATTAGGGATAGGGTTACAAATACATACATTACGGTGAGGGTTGCAGTTACATACATTAAGGTTAGGGTTACAGTTACATAGTTACATTAGGGTTAGGGTTACAGTTACATACATTATGGTGAGGGTTACAGCTGCATACATTAGGGTTAGGGTTACAGTTACATAAATTAGGGTTAGTGTTAACAGCTGCATACATTACGGTGAGGGTTACAGTTACATACATTAGGGTTAGGGTTACAGTTACATATATTACGGTGAGAGATACAGTTAGATACATTAGGGGTAAGGGTACAGTTTCATACATTAGGGTTAGGGTTACAGTTACATGCATTACGGTGAGGGTTACAGTTACATACATTAGGGTTAGGATTTGAGATAGATACATTACGGTGAGGGATACAGTTATATACATTAGGGTTAGGGTTATAGTTACATACATAAGGGTAAGGATTACAGTTACATGCATTAGGGTTAGAGTTGCAGTTACATACATTACGTTGAGGGTTACAGTTGCATACATTTGAGATAGGCTACAGCTATATACAGTACGGTTAGGGCTACAGTTAGATACATTAGGGTTAGGATTACAGTTATATACATTAGAGTAAGGGTTAGAGTTACACACATGAGGTGTAAGGTTACAGTTACATACATTAGGGTTAGGGTTACAGTTACATACATAAGCGTTAGGGTTACAGTTACATACATTAGGGTTACAGTTACATACATTTGGGTTAGGGTTGCAGTTACATACATTAGGGATAGGGTTACAAATACATATATGACGGTGAGGGTTACAGTTACATACATTAAGGTTAGGGTTACAGTTACATAGTTACATTAGGGTTAGGGTTACAGATACATACATTAGGGTAAGGGTTACAGTTACATACATTAGGGATAGGGATACAGTTACATACATTATGGTGAGGGTTACAGCTGCATACATTAAGGTTAGGGTTACAGTTACCTATATTTGGGTTAGGGATACAGTTACATACATTATGGTGAGGGTTACAGTTACATACATTAGGGTTGAGGTTACAGTTACCTATATTTGGGCTAGGGTTACAGTTACATACATTAGGGTTAGGGTTACAGTACATACATATAGGTTAGGGATACAGTTGCATACATTTGGGTTAGGGTTACAGTTACATACATTAGGGTTAGGTTTACAGTTACATACATTAGGGTTAGGGTTACAGTTATATACATTACGGTGAGGGTTACAGTTACATACATAACGGTTTGGGTTACAGTTACATACATTAAGGATAGGGTTACACTTACATACATTAGGGTGAAGGTTACAGTTATATACATTAGGGTAAGGGTTACAGCTATAGACATTAGGGTTAGGGTTAAAGTTACATACATTAGGGTTAGGGTAACAGTTATATTCATTTCGGTGAGGGTTACAGTTAGATACATTTGGGTTAGGGTTACAGTTACATACTTTACGGTGAGGGTTACAGTTACAGACATTAGGGTAAGGGTTACAGTTACATACATTAGGGTTAGGGTTACAGTTATAAATATTAAGGTTAGGGTTACAGTTACAGTCATTAGGGTTAGGGTAACAGTTACATACATTAGGGTTAGGGTTACAGTTACATACATTTGGGTTAGGGTTGCAGTCATATACATTAAGGTTAGGGTTACATTTACATACATTAGGGTTAGGGTTACAGCTACAGAAATTACGGTGAGGGTTACAGTTACATACATTAGGGTTAGGGTTACAGTTACATTCATTACCGTGAGAGTTACAGTTACATACATTTCGGTTAGGGTTACAGTTACACACATTAAGGTTAGGGTTACAGTAACATACATTGGGGTTAGGGTTACAGTTACATACATTAGGGTTAGGGTTACAGTTACATACATTTGGGTTAGGGTTCCAGTTATATACATTAAGGTTAGGGTTACAGTTACATAAATTAGGGTTAGTGTTAACAGCTGCATACATTACGGTGAGGGTTACAGTTACATACATTAGGGTTAGGGTTACAGTTACATACATTACGGTGAGAGATACAGTTATATACATTAGGGGTAAGGGTACAGTTTCATACATTAGGGTTAGGGTAACAGTTACATGCATTACGGTGAGGGTTACAGTTACATACATTAGGGTTAGGATTTGAGATAGATACATTACGGTGAGGGTTACAGTTATATACATTAGGGTTAGGGTTACAGTTACATACATAAGGGTTAGAATTACAGTTACATGCATTAGGGTTAGAGTTGCAGTTACATACATTACGTTTAGGGTTACAGTTGCATACATTTGAGATAGGCTACAGCTATAAACAGTACGGTTAGGGCTACAGTTAGATACATTAGGGTTAGAATTACAGTTATATACATTAGGGTAAGGGTTAGAGTTACACACATGAGGTGTAAGGTTACAGTTACATACATTAGGGTTAGGGTTACAGTTACATACATAAGCGTTAGGGTTACAGTTACATACATTTGGGTTAGGGTTACAGTTACATACCTTGGGGATAGGGTTACAAATACATACATTACGGTGAGGGTTACAGTTACATACATTAAGGTTAGGGTTACAGTTACATAGTTACATTAGGGTTAGGGTTACAGATACATACATTAGGGTAAGGGTTACAGTTACATACATTAGGGATAGGGATACAGTTACATACATTATGGTGAGGGTTACAGCTGCATACATTAGGGTTAGGGTTACAGTTACAAACATTTGGGTTAGGGATACAGTTACATACATTATGGTGAGGGTTACAGTAACATACATTAGGGTTGAGGTTACAGTTACCTATATTTGGGCTAGGGTTACAGTTACATACATTAGGGTTAGGGTTACAGTACATACATATAGGTTAGGGATACAGTTGCATACATTTGGGTTAGAGTTAGAGTTACATACATTAGGGTTAGGTTTACAGTTACATACATTACGGTTAGGGTTACAGTAACATACATTACGGTGCGGGTTACAGGTACATACATGAGGGTTAGGATTACAGCTACATACATTTGAGTTAGGGTTACAGTTACATACATTACAATGAGGGTTACAGTCACAAACATTAGGGTTAGGGTAAGAGTTATATACATTACGGTGAGCGTTACAGTTACATACATAAGGGTTAGGGTTATAGTTACATACATTACGGTGAGGGTTACAGTTATAAATATTAGGGTTCGGGTTAGAGTTACCTACATTAGGGTTGGGGTTACAGTTACATACATTACGGTGAGAGTTACATACATTCGGGTTAGGCTACAACTACATACAGTACGGTTAGGGTTATAGTTACATACATTAGGATTAAGATTACAGTTACATACAATAGGGTAAGGGTTAGATTTACACACATTAGGGTTAAGAGTTACAGTTACATACATTAGGGTTGGGGTTACAGTTACATACATTAGGGTTAGGGTTACAGTTACATACATTAGGGTTACAGTTACATACATTAGGGTTAGAGTTACAAATACATACATTACGGTGAGGGTTACAGTTACATACATTAAGGTTAGGGTTACAGTTACATACATTAGGGTTAGCGTGACAAATACATACAATAGGGTTAGGGTTACAGTTACATACATTAGGGTTAGGGTAACATAAGTATATATTTTGCTAGGGTTATAGATTTACACATTATGGCTAGGGTTCGATTTTAGACATTATATAAGGGTTACAGTTACATATACATTAGCGTTAGGGTTACAGTTACATACATTAGGGTTAGGGATACAGTTATATACATTATGGTGTGGGTTACAGGTACATATATTAGGGTTAGGGTTACAGTTCCATACATTGAGGTTAGGGATACAGTAACATACATAATGGTGAAAGTTACAGTTACATACATTAGGGTTAGGGTTACAGTTACATACATTTGGGTTGGGGTTACAGTTACATACATTTGGGTTAGGGTTACAGTTACATACATTAGGGTTAGGGTTACAGTTACATACATTACGGTGAGGGTAACAGTTATACACATTAGGGTTAGGGTTACAGTTTTATAATAACTCTGGTGTTGATGGTTGTTGTAACTGAGGTGTTGGTAAGTGTTGTAACTGTAGTATTGGTTGTTTTAACTATTGTGTTGATGTTTGTTGCAAATGTAGTTTTGTTGGTTATTGTGACTGTAGTGTTTGTAGTTGTTGTACATGTGTTTATGGATACTTTAATTGTGGTTACTTTGGTTGTTGTAACTTGGGTGTTGGTTAGTTGTTTTAACTGTGGCGTTGGTAGTTATTGTAACTGTGGTGCTGGTGATTTTTGTCAGAGTAGTGTTGCTGCTTGTTGTAACTGGAGTGTTGGTGGTTGTCGAAATTGCGGTGTTGGTGGCTGTTGTAACTGTGGTAATGATGGCTGTAGCTGTAGTGTTGGTGGTTGCAGTTTTGGTGTAAGTCGTTGTAGTAACTGTGGTGTTGGCGGCTGTTGTAACTGTGGTGTTGGTGGTTGTTGTAAATGAGGTGTTGGTGGTTGTTTTAACTCTAGTGTCATTATTGTTGCAACTATGGTGTTTGTGGTTGTTGTAACTGAAATGTTGGTGAGTGTTTTGACTGTAGTATTGGTTGTTTTAACTGTGGTGTTGATGTTTCTTGCAAATGTAGTTTAGTTGGCTTTTGTAACTGTAGTGTTTGTAGTTATTGTAAATGTGGTTTTATGGATGCTAGAACTGTGATTTGGTTGGTTCTTGTAACTGGGGTGTTGGATGTTGTTGTAACTGTGACGTTGGTTGTTATTGTAACTGTGGTGTTGCTGATTGTTGTCATTGTGGTGTTTCTGTGTGTTGTTACTGGGGTGTTGGTGGTTTTTATGCCCCAACAAAAAAGGCGTATAAAGGTATATACTCATCTGTCCGTCCGTCTCTCCGTCCATGTTCCTTGTCAGCGCCTGTTCTCCTAAACCACTGTTTGGATTTTGATGAAATGTTGCAGTTTTAGAACACCACCTGAACATGTGCATCATGTTATGGTTGCTGTCCGGAATTTTGAAGGGGAGATAATTTGTCATTGAATATTTTCACGAAAAAAGGGGGCAGGTATATTATTTTTGTCCATACTTTTATCGTGTCAACATCTGTACTGTGTCCACAACTGTATTGTGACCACACACACTTAAATATATTCTTGCCATAGTGATTCAGGGTTCATTTAGCGGGAAGTTTACCTGGCTGCCATTCGGCGAAAGCTCTAGTTGTAATTGTGGTGTTGGTTGCTGTTGTAACTGTGGTGTTGGTGGCTGTTGTAACTCTAGTGTTGGTTGTTGTAGGTGTGATGTTGGTGGTTGTTTCAACTGTAGTGTTGGTTGTTTTAACTGTGGTATTGATTGTGGTAACTGTGGTGATGGTCGTTGTAACTGTGTTGTTCGTGGATGTTGTGACTATAATGTGTTTGATTTTGTTGGTTGTAATAATGGTGTTGTTGTAACTGTGGTGTTGGTGGTTGTTCTTACTGTAGTGTCATTGATTGTTGTAACTGTCATGTTGATGGTTGTTGTAAGTGTAGTGTTGTTGTTTGTTGGAACTGTAGTGTTAATTTTTTTGTTGGTAAATAGTGTCTGTTACGGCACATATTGTCGCCCCTGCACATGTTGTCGCCGGCGTCAATATGTGCAGACCTTACCGGTACATATTGTCGCCGGCGACGATATGTGCTGGAAATTAACGGCACATATTGTCGCCGGCGACAATGTGTGCTGGTTTTGTCAATGCTGTTTTAACGTCATTGGAGGCGACAATATGTGCCGCATATATCGTCACATATTGTCGTCCCACAAAATTAATAAATTCTGAAAATGCAAGGAGGGGGATGACACGGGGTGTCTGTTCTCCCATTTCCAACGTTTTTGGAATTTTCTCCAATTTCCATCATTTTTTTTGACCTCGTTTCACGATTCCCAAACCCTTTTTTTCGTTTTTCCCATTTCAAACTTGTTGGCTATCCCATTTCCCTAATTTTTTCGTCATTTTTTCCATTTCCTTAGTTTTTTTTACCATTTTTTTCGATTTCCTAAAAGCGTGTCACCTCCTCTACAACTATATATACAGTTGAATCTGAAATTGTTCAGTTGACGTACAGTTTTAAAGACTTGACAGACTGCACTGATCTTTTGAAACCATACATTCTGTCTGCAATTCACTGACTGGAATTGTTTTAAAGAGGGTATTATCATAATTTGCAGCTCAGGAGGCTGAGCCTTCCTGCAGGTTTTTGTGGAGGAACTCCCATCTTCTATACTTTTCAGCTCTACTGGCTATAGCGGTGCGATTTTGCCATCATTTGGCGTTCGTCGTCAATCCATTGTCCGTCGTCCAACGATCGTTAACTTTCCATCCGAAGATCTTCTCCTCTGAAACCAATGGGATAAATGGAGCCAAATTTGGTTACAATAGCCCTTGGGTGGTCTCCTTTAAAAATGTGTCCGGAAAGTCCGCACCTCACCCAAGAGTGGCACCAGCGGGGATCCAAGTTTAAAATTTGACCTTATATTCAATGATTTTTTTCCTCTGATATACTTGGTCAATTGAAACAAACCTTGGTCACTATAATCCTTAGTTAGTCCTCATTAAAAATGCCTCTGGCAAGTTCGCATCTCATTCAAGATGGTCATTAGCAGGGAACATGATTTTAACATTTGACCCTATTGGAAAGCATTTCAAGATCTTCTCCTCTGAAGCCGAAGAGTCAACTGGAAGCAAATGTAGTCATAATAGTCCTTTGGTGCTTCCCTTTCAAAAATGTGTCCGGCAAGTATACGCTTTATCCAAGATAGCTGCCAGCGTGAAACTTAGTTTAACATTGGACCATATGGGAAAGCATATTCAACAATCTTCTCCTCTGAAAGTATTGGGACGATTGGAAACATACTTTTTCACAATGGTTCGTTGTTGGTATTCTTTGGAAAATGCGTCTGACATATCTGCATGGCATCCAAAATAGCTGCCAGCGGGGAACATAGTTTAATATTGGACCATATGGCAAAGCAAAGCCAATTTGATTATAACATGTATCAATTGCCTGGAGTCACTACAAATGAAAAGGCACTATTTTTTATAGTACTATTTTCGAGGTCTGTCAAACATTGGCGTATTGAAATATTGTAGTGCGCCCTGACAATATTATGGCTTTGACATTTAACACAATCTGTGCACACAGAAGCTATAGTTAATTGTCATATAAGCGGGAGGTTGATGCATCAATAAACCTGGTTTAACCCAACATTTTATTTATAAAATGCCCGTTCCAAGTCGGGATTATGACGGCTTGCCAAAAATGTTCTGTGTCGGATTGTGTTCCCCTGATTCAGTCGAATGTAATACGGATTTTCCTTACTGATCTCTTCCTTTGATCGATTCGGACTTTTATTGTCACTTTTATATTTTGAACCAAACTATGTCACAATAGTCCTTGGATGGTCCCATTTCAAAAAATGTGTAGGGCAAGTTCGAATCTTATCTAAGATGGCTGCCAGCAGGAGCCATGGTTTTTACATTGAATCCTTTGGGAAGGAATTCAAAGATATTCTCCTATGAAGCCGCAGAACCAATTGGAACCAAACTTGAGCACAAAAGTCCTTGGCAGGACCCCTTTAAAAATGTGTACGGCAAGTCTGCACTTCATTCAAGATGGGAGCAAACGGGGATCTTAGTCTTACATTTAATTCTCTCGGATAACATATTCAACGATCTTTTCTCTGAAAATACAAAGCCAATTGGAAGTACACTTGCTCAAAATGGTCCCACAATGTCTGTTTTGCATCCAAGATTGCTGTCAGTAAGATTTTCTATTGTGAAAACTGCAAGGCCAATTGAACCAAATTTGGTCATGTACAATATTCGTTGGGTGGTCTCCTTTAAATGTATGTCTGCGAAGCCTGCACCTCATCCAAAATGGCCGATAACAGTACAGGAGACTTTAACATTTGACACCATATTGGAAAACACATATTAAATGATCTTCTCCTCTGAAATTATTAGCCACCTGGGACCGAAACCAAAATAGCTGCCATTGAGGATCAAAGTTTAACTTTGGATCATAATTATATAAATGTCTATTAACACACTTGAAAAATGAGATCCTTAAACATTGGGATTATTTTTGACTAAATATGTCACCCATGGCCATGGTGAGCAATACAGGCTCTTGCGAGCCTCTTGTTATGGTAAGTAGCTATAAATATTAAGAGATTTTGAATTAAAACGCTCATCATTATGTGCCATGTAACTTGGCATATTATTATTGTGGGAAATTTTGAATCAAATTCCTTTATCTGATTAAGAGCATAATATAAATAAGTAAGAGTAAAAATATAGCCCTATCTGCCCGTTTTGGTCATCACTTTTGAAATTTGTTTTCAATTATTTTAGCGATGAAACGTATATCTCACAATGCCGCAATAAATGCACAACCTCCGAGTTCATTTCCAAGGAATATTTGCATTTTCTTGTTAAAAGGTAATTCAACGACCAGGTTATTCTTTGATTCCACTGCTTCAAAGGACCAATTTTGTGATCTAAAAGCAGTGAACCAGATTCAATTTAACTATCCGTCAACCAAAATGGCCATGGTTGCTGGAAATGGAACATACGGCAATTGCAAATTCAAAAACATTTTAGAGATACATGAAAAGTTAAAGAGGTCTCTTTGACAATATCTATTTAGTCTACAGTTAATAATTATTTCCCTATAGTGGAGTAATTGCCATTTGTTTGGTCGATATTATACAATTACCACCCTAGCTAGTGTGTGACTCAGTGGTTTCTCTCCCGAGAAAGTAAGGTCACCCGAGAGCTTGCTCGAGGGTGACCTTAATTTCGAGGGGAGAGAAACCGCTAGGTCACACACTATCTAGGGTGATAACTGTTATATTATATCGAATTTTCTTTTTTACCGGTTCACTGTTTTGTAACCTGTACGGCAAATATTGTCGAGTCATAATAAGATGGTCGATCATTCGAGCCCAATTAGGTTGACACCTCATTTTTCTACCTTTTCACTCACTTGTCCTCGTTTTTGCGTTAAGTTGTGTTACTGTACAGAACCCAAATATAATGGGGAGTCTCCACACCAAGCGTCATAGACCAACGTTCATATATGAACTTGTATTTTATGTCCAAACTGGGAGTCCGAAGTGCTTTGAAAAATCGAAGCGAAATGTTCGTGTTTGTTTGAACTTTACAGCGAGTCATTCAACTTTTCCAAACAAAAGAGGATGTTTATAGTCCATTTTAGTACCAAACATTTTGATCAGCACACTCGGAAACTATATAATTGTACCTGAAAATAGCTGTAAAATGCTTTGTAAAAAACTGCAATGTACGTTCGTGTTACCAACAAATGTTTACATTTTCCCCTCGATTACGGTTGAGTCATTTTACAGTTGAGTCCAAATTTACAAACTCCGTAAGAAGTGTGCATGCAGTTGAGTCATTTGGTCATTATATTACCTGTTATTGTTGCATATCAGTAGAAGATATTAAAAGACATTGAATGAATACATGACATTTACTCAAGAGTTTACAGACTGACCTTTAAATTGAAAGGAACGCTTGTTTGTATTTCTAAATATATATTTTGATACTGAATTTTCAGAAAAAAAACACAAAGCGTTCAACAATTGCCCTTTCAAAAAAGTGTTGTTATCTTTTCCTGGATTTGAACTCTCCTATCAAATGGAGGTACAAAGACTCTTCGCTTCCTGTTATTACTCGTAAGGCTGGCTAACAATAGACAACTGAAACCCTGAATACTTTTTAATTCTGACAAAAATAGTGCAATGTCACAGTTATCAATGACCTAGTAATCTAAATATGAACAGTGTTATTGAACTCAGTTCACAGTTACTGTGTTCAGGATGAACAACATTTGCCGTGTTGATTGATAACCGAAACTGTTTCATTGTATCTAAATACCTAAACCGAACAGCGGACCAAATGATTTTTGAAAA
>MJUU01043941.1:13418-27812 GCA_002080025.1 Modiolus philippinarum | reverse complement strand
ATTGTGGCGAGAACTGTTAAGTAAGTAGAAAAATTATAATAAATATAAAAGATCAATATAAAACCATTGAAGCTTTATACAAGTAAAACTAGAGTATAAAATATAAAAAACATAAAAAAACATTATAGAAGAAATGACAGTTTAACTGTAACAATATTACAACTATAAATTAAATCCATGTAAATCTTACTAAATAAATTGAACGATTTTGTCGCCAGCGACATTGGTACATGACCATTATGAGTATATTGTAGATTTATAGAAAGGATAAATATATTTAAGAAATGAATCTTTTTACAATATATGTTTATATATTGAAAAATCAATTGCTAACACAATTTCTAAACCAAAAAAAAAAACAAAAAAAAACCTAGTTTTAATTAAAACAAAATAGCTCCAGTTTTAAATATTTATAAATCTAATATATTTCTACTTGCATCAAATATCCTTATCACAAAGAAGCTTGTAAACATAGAAGTTTTTTTCAAATATACATGCAGGTTTGAGAAATTTAAGGGTTAACTCTGTCGAGGGCGATTTGTACAAACACGGAAGAATGTGTTCATGGAAAATGTCTCCGCTTACCTAAACAGGAAGTAGGGATCCGACAAGTCTGAAAGTCACGCATAAACTAGTCATACTGAACCATCCTACAAAACTAATCATTGTCATCTACAGTTTCTGAGCAAAACTTGACGGAAATTATCTCAGACATACGGACGGACATTAGTAAAACTTTATGCCCCCACTTTTCGTCGCGTGGGCATACGGAAAACGAAGTTCATCGAATAATGGAAAATCGAAAATTAATGTATATATATATTAACATCTATCAAAGTGAAAGTTACGTAAATGTCCGTTAAGTATTGAAAAAATATTTCAAGTTTGAAAAACTTAAACCACAGGGCTGACATTAATGAATAAATGTTGAAGCCGATTTCGCAACTACGTCGTAGGCTAGACAAAAAATGGACCAAATTTACGGACCACATTATTTGTGTGTGTGTGTGTGTTTTTTTTTTAAATGAAACGTTTTTTTTACATACAATATAAAAATATCCGAATTTGAAGTAAATCTAGATATAGACATTTTTCACAGTCAGATATGGCATGTTAAGATCTGTGTATGATATTTATCTGCTTTCATCAAAATCGATGGTTTCGTACATTATCGTCTTCAAAATGGTGGACATTAAAGAAAAGTTTTGATGATTCAACACTTTCGAAAACAGATCATTTGTTTTGATTTTTTTTTTTAATTTACCGTATTTGTTCTTTTACAGAATCGCCAGACATGAACCCAATAGAAAATGTATGGCATGAAATGAAAGAATTTCTTAGGAAAGATATAAAACCAACTAGGGAAGCGGATCTAAAAGCTGGCATTTTGGAAATCTATGACGACACAAAAATGCAACACCTACATCAATCACCTAAAAAATGTTCTGGCTTAAGTGATAGAAGTGAATGGTGAAGCTTCTGGATATTAAACATTGTTAAAAATAGATATTATATTTTATACATTTTATTTTTCTTCAATATATTGTTGTTATCTTATTACTTTATTCTTATATATAATCCCCGCCTTTACAATACTGCAATGTACCGAATATCTTGTGTAGCCAATAGAAATTTTACATGTGACGAAAATGCCATGTAAAAGACCGCCTTCACTGACTTAAATAAAAGACGATGATTTCAACGAAAAAATTAAAATCCTGCAACTATGCCGCTGAAGAAAAAGGCAAAGAGAGGGATGATTCTAGTCCGATGGGAAGGAAATAATTCCATACAATACGATGGCAAAGAACATTTTGTGAACGAAGAGAAACTAATCAACAACAATGCACAAGTAGGTGACCGAGTACATATTAAGTGGACGGGCAAAAAGTGGAAAGGTATTTTGATAAAAAAAAACGCTGAACTGTTTAACAGTAAAACAGAAACCAGAACGAAAGCAAACAGAACAGAAAAGATCGATTGGAAAAAAAAAATTCCCCGACAGATTAGAAAAAGGGATTAAAAAGGAAAGGAAGAAAAAGGCAGTCACAAAAGAAAGGGAAAGGTAAGTGTGCTTTATATTTCGTTTTATTGTTAGACTAGTAAAATGATGCGAGACCAAAAAATTGAAGATAGGACTACCTATGTAGCGTGAAAAATATCTGCCTACATATATATTTCTTTATTTTCACATTTATTAAACGGTGTCAGGGTCCATATTAATTAAAAAAAAAACTACTTAATTTTAGATAGTCTGCTGAACGAAAGATTGTTCATCAAATGCTATGATAATAATGACCCCGAAGTTCAGGAAAACGGACCCATTATGCCATAACATAATACCCGATATCATAATTCTAGCGAGGGTTAAATTAATCAGAACTAGAAGGACAGGGTCCCGTAAGCAACAAGTTTTGGCATTCTTCCCCGAATACCAAGTATATCATAACATACATTTATTTAAGCTAATAGTCCTGCAGTTTTTAGTGTTCATAACTGGCAATTATCAAAATTTGTGATTTTCGATTAAAAACAACTAAGTTTTTCCACAAAAAAAGTTTGACTGATTTGCATAAAAAATTGATATGCAAATCTACAAATAGCACTGAATCACTGATCTCTGCTCTATATAGTTTTTGTGTTCACTAATGATCAATTCTAAAAATTTGTGATTATCGATTTTCCCCAAAAATATTTGATGGATTTGCATAAAAATTAAATATGCCAATCTTCAAATGGTACTGAATTACCAAGCAAAATTTCAGATCTCTTCTCGATATTATTTTTGAGTTTTAACGGACAGAAAGACCGACAAAGTGAAAACTTTACCTTGGGCATTTTAAATGCCGGGCCCTAATTATGAGATCTACCTTTATACTTCACGAGACATATAGTTTTATCTTTTACTTGGAAAGGGGAACACCTAAATAATAGCTAGATTAAAGTGGAAGTACTAAGCTATCACAGAGGACCCCTCTTCAATATTGATTGTATTC
The DNA here is from genome assembly GCA_002080025.1 of Modiolus philippinarum. Classification (NCBI taxonomy): domain Eukaryota; kingdom Metazoa; phylum Mollusca; class Bivalvia; order Mytilida; family Modiolidae; genus Modiolus; species Modiolus philippinarum. The sequence goes on along the minus strand of MJUU01043941.1, from coordinate 24,816 downwards.
AATTTCATGCCAAGTCGGTGAACAGGAAGTATTTAATAAAAAACATTATTTCAGTAAGGGCAATAAGGGATACAAAATATCTAAGGTCTGTGATTTGTAGCTGCTGAGAAAAGCAAAAATAATAGTGGTATGCTTCAGAAATTAACTAAGTCATTAAACAAGAAGTAACAGACCCAATTTTCTTAGTTATAATATGGCATCCCTAGCTCCCTAGCTGATGTTGCAAACTTAAAGGACACCAGACACCAAATTACAGTTTTTTCATATTTATGTATTTCTAACCAGTAAACAAATAAAATGTGTGTAATACTTCCCCACTGGTCAATTAACCCCAGGAAGTCCGATTACAGTGTATGTAATCACAGATGTTAAAATATGCATATTTTTAGACTGATAACGAAGTTTGCTAGCTGTGACGTCAGTGTTGAGAATGGGGAACGGATGGTGCGTCAGTGAACTTGAATCCGGCCCTACCCGAAATAATCCATGTTATTTGTGACCCAAAATCATCCAGGAAAGCTAAATTTAAATTATACCCGTAATTATCCAAAAAAGGGTGGTATTATGATAAGACATATTTATACTTTAACATTCAAAAATTCGAAATCTCCTTTAACATTCAAAAATTCGAAATCTCCAAAAATGTTTAAAATCCTGACCCGAATTCTCCAGAATGTCTAAAAATCCCGACCCGAAATCTCCACTTGGATTTTAAAATATTGACCCGAATTTGCTGTAACCATTACTGAGTTACCGTGGTTTGAGATTTGCCTATTTGGTCCAGGATATCAGGAAAATATTTCACTGCGAAGAATCTTAACCATATTTGGGAAACTAGAAAATTTAGGGTGTTCAAGGATTTCCTTAATTTTGCATGGGATTTCCTTAATTTTGCTCTTAGATTTTGGGAAGGGTACCCCTAATGGATCTTAAGTTTTAAACGGGATATGAGAATAGCATACAAGATTGGGATATGGCCAAAATGGGCAACAAAATTATACCCTGACCCCTCTGATGTTATTATAAGAGACATAATGTGCGATGCCAAGTGGATTGGCTTAAAATGACGGGACTCTATGACTTCGTTTCTAAAAACTTGACAAAATATGAATGAATGATTTCTGATACAATTTCCGTACATTTTTTTTCTTTTCATCAAATTGAATTACGGATTAGGTACAGGTCCAAACAATATAACAAGAAGAATTAAGAAAATTCTGCAAATGATGCATTTTCCCTAAATTTGACGGACCAATCTGATATGCCAACTGAATGACCGATTGCACAAGTTTCAACAATAATATTCTCAAAACATGGAATAGAAATTATGACTAGTTTCAGAGATAGTAACCTTGGAAAATGTTTTCACATATCTTTTTGAAAGAAAGGCCGGCTAACTTTTTTTCTAATATACAACAAAATACCGATACATTGTATTTTAATTTTAATTTAATTTTAATTTAGCTTCTGTATATGCCATTTCGGGAATTTATGCCTTTACGGAACAGATTCCTTTTACAAACTTGCTTACAAAATATTCTAACCATTGGGCAGATGCAAAATATTTTAATTCGAATACAATTTGAAGTGGTGAGATATCTCAATCACACAATCAATCTGCAGTTATAATTTTGGGATCTGTACCTAATCCGAAATTCAATTTTTACTAAAACTCATTTCACAAAAAACAACACACAAGAAATCCTTTCCTGTCATATCCAAGATAATCATTTTCAACCTTTATCATTCTGTATTACAGTTTTATATAATAAAAGTATATAGATATGGATATGTCCTGTACTGAAGAAGCAAAATGACCATATACAGAAGCCAAATTAACTGCAATTTATTAATTTTGTCCTCAAACAAGATTTCCTTAGACCAAACTCCAGAAACTGAAAATTTTCCCCAAATGGGATATTGATAATTCTTAATCATTTATTGATTTATTGTGCAGCACAAATTAACTTTTTAAATTTTTAAATTATACTTTTTAATAAAAAAAAATGTTCACCATTTGTCACAAAAGGATCCTCTTGAAAATCAAACAGAAACATATAATACAATTGTTTTATATGTCTCTGAATCTAATTCTTAGTCAATGAACATTTTGTGGTCATAAAGAAGTTTATATTCACATTTCATAAAAAATAAACTTTAGTTTTTATATGCAGTAAAATTATTAGTTTTCTGGGGCAAAGTTAACATATTTCTTATTTATTTATATCATCAGCTGATACAGGAGCCCCAACTATGACCCTGCACAGTGTACCTAATTAATTGTCGGCTGTTATCGTAGATTATCGGAAATCAGATAAACACACATAACATACTAATAATATATCTTAAACCAGATGTGATATGAATACCAGGAGTGTGAATTTTCACCTAATTATACTAAAATCTATCAAAACACAAACTTTTGTTTTTAGTGTCAGGTGTCCTTTAATTTCTAAGGTCTGTAATTTGTAGTTGCTTAGAAATTCGTGTGAATGGCTGTATATGCTTCCGAAATTGACTAAATTGACTAATTAATAATTACGTAAACATCTGATATGCCTAGTTTCGTGACCCTTACCCAATGTTGTATAAATGAAATATATAAGTTCTGTGACGAAAATATTCTAGGACAGAGAACAATTTCTATATAATACGATATGCCTATACTTGACGGTGTGACTCGGAATGATGGATTTTTTTTTATTTCAGATTCTGTGCATAGGACCGAGTGTCTTGACCACACCTAACCCAAATATAGATGAGGTATGCCAAAAATATGTTGTAAATATACTTAAAGTAATAACGTGTTTTGAAATCATCGTCTCTTCCTATCAAATGCCCAACAACCACATGTATTTTTGTTTGCCCCGTCAACTTTGAGTCTCGACTAATATTCATACATTTTCAGGAAAATTCAAGATGTGGCTATATTAAAAATGACTGCCCAAGTGCGAAAAATCGAAGTTTCTATATCTACAGGGTTTATTTGCATTTTGAAGACGATAATGACAAAAGTGCAATCACAAATTATCAGGGGTTTCCCACTGACAAGTAATGAACGTCTTCTTCATCCTTGTTGAAGATCCTTAAAAATACTTAAATGAGGCAGTCAAACATGCCCGATTTTGACGTACCAACCATGATACGATTTGAAAATCGGTTCATCTACACTGAATATATAGTTTTTTTGCAATTATAAGAAATATGGTCAAATAGTGACTGAATACATTTAATCCCTATTTATAAACGAGGTGGCGACGACTACCGGCAGCGGGTAGCAATAAGATTTTTTTTGTTACCCATCACAGAAGAATCGGTATCGGTTTCTGGACTTTAGAAAACAAAGTTATGGTTACCCGGCATGAAATAGATATATACAAAAAATCCTGATCCTTGCATGTTATAATATTTATATCTTAATAAATTTGAATAATAAAATGACACTAAAGTATATTTTAATCATTAAACAAGTAAATTGATCAGCATTATAGGTTCTAACATGAGTACTTTTTGAGGATGTGTGGTGATTTCTTCCACGGGTATGAGAAATTCCATCTTTTCAAGAGTGGAACTTTTCTTTCGTTTTTATACGTCCATCAATTTTTGACGGGACGTATTATGGTATACAAATGTGTGTCCGTCCGTCCGTCCGCCGTCCACACTTTGTTTCATAACTTGATAATGTTTTAACCGAATCTTTGCAAACTTAAAATAGTTTTGTAATATGATGGTCTAAAGTTGTATACCAATTTTCATGGAAATCTGATTTTTCGTTCTGGAACTTTAATTCCTTGAAAATGGTACTAATATAGGGTATATGCGTTGTCCGGGTAACTCCTTCCACAGTTTTTCAGATAGGAAATTTATGCTTTGCATGATGATTATATATGGTTTGAAGATGTGCATATCACCATGACTTATACCTTTATCAAAATTTGTGAATTTTTGAGAAAGTTGGACTATGTCATTTTGCCTGTATTGGGGTGCATTGGTTGTCCGGATAACTCCTTCCACAGTTTTTCAGATAGGAAGTTTATACTTTGCATGATAATTAAATATGGTCTGAAGATGTGCATATCACCAGGACTTATATTTTTACCAAAATGTGTGAATTTTTTAGAAAGTTGTACATGTACTTAGTCATTTTGCCTGTATTGGGGTGCATTGGTTGTCCGGATAACTCCTTCCACAGTTTTTCAGATAGGAAGTTTAGACTTTGCATGATGATTATAAATGGTTTGAAGGTGTGCATATCACCAGGACCTACATTTTTATCAAAATTTGTGGAAAAAGTTGGACTTAGTCATTTTGCTTGGAATTCATTTGCTATACAACTGGCGTATCTTAAGCTCATGGCGCAGCTGTTTATTAACTCTGTCCCATGACAGACAGGTGCAGATGTTCGTTTCTGTCATAGGTACATTTAACACAGGTAAACTGCGATATGTCGTTATTCTTGCTTTGTTTATTATTGAAGAAAAACGAAATAAATCAGTTCTTATCGAAGATCGTGATTACTTCCACTCGTATATGAGAAATTTGTCGACTTTTCACTCGTTCCATGCGCTCCACTGGTGAAAAGACGGAATTTCTCACACTCGTGGAAGAAATCACACATCTTCAATAACTACTCATCGTCAAAACCTTTTTTTTTTCGTTTTTACTCTATTCTATGACATAGAAAAAAGTGTAGTTTGGACGTAGTTGGACGTGTTTAAGGGAGTATTTTTATAAAAGCTAGAAAAATCGGTTGTTTGTATTTACGGGCCCCTGTGATCTCATTAGTGATATCATATTCACTAATTCGCATCTCATTTTCAGTTAAATTGGATGGCAATAAACAGCTCAATACACAAACATCGATGGAAAGGATAAGTTTCCTTATTTTCAAATACTTATAACTTTTTTATTTTAAAAGATGAATTGGTTAAAGAAAGATGGATTGCTTCATATTTATCATAATTAATTTTAAAACTAAGACTTAAAAATTAAATTTTATAGAAATTTCTTTACTCTCTTGGAGACTTTTTTCTTTACATTGATAATCATCCCAATTTTCGAATCATCAAACCACTGAATATTATTTTATAAGGATGCTCGCTAGTTTCATTTTGGTATTTCTGTCAGATTTTCGGAATCCTCTGGTTTTTACCATCAAAATAAGGTTAAATGGTTTGCCCACGAACCCCCTATTTTCTTTTTACAAATTTGTTCACTTTGTCATAGAGAACTGCTCTACAAAATTTTATATATTTGTATTTATTCTATCAAAGGTTTTAACGCTTGAATAACGCTAATGTTAAGCATATGAAAAAGTCAGAGAAAATCTTTTCCCGCCATATTTTCAACGTCTTATATCTTGAAAATGAAGTCACGAACATATGATTTTTTTTCGCTTAATTTTTTCCTTTACCTATTACCTTTTTATTTCAGGCATACATTTTAAAACCTATTTATTTTCAAATAAAGTAGCGAACATCCTTAAACCGATCTTTTTCTGAAGTTTCCAAAAGAAGTTTTAAAATATCTTGAAAAACAAAAAAAGGTTATGGCAGTTTAAATAAATTTTCTAACACTGTTTTTTCGTCTTTTTGCCAACCAAAAATGTTACACAGGTAATCTCTTACGTCATGGCGAACTCTCCTTATGTACACAGATTACCCCCTTTTTCCCCCTCATTCCACAATTTGAAAAAAGTATGGGGCATTAAAGGTTTTTAAGGTTTATAGATGATTTTCACCAACTGAATATTATTATTATTTATTCTTTTAACAGGAACAGCAAAGCCCAATAAAAGCGGCAAAGAAGTGTTTATTCAACCAGCCCATTAAGGTACATGTACATTAATTATTTAAGTTTCATTATATTCACATCTCATTTATTCAACAGAGAAACAAGGGTTGTCACACTGAGTACATAGCTATCAATAATTTGAATGTTTTTTTTTAAATTTTGATATGTAACTAACCAATACACTTATTTATCTTCCTTTTGATACAGTTATTTAAAAGTTATTTGTAAATTTTGGTCTTTAGTTATCATTTGAAAATATGAGAGTGAGTGAGCAGGGACTGTCCATGGAGTGAGTGAGAGTTGTTAATACGTTCTACCAACACGATCTTGGTTATACGAGGACGGTGAACATGAAAGGGATGATAAAATGAACATGAAATGATGATGAAATGGGATGGGACGCAATGGATCTCAGCAATGGATGAAGAAAAAGTAATTTGGATTGCCACTGGAAAACGGAGAAGTGGGTAGGGTCGGTGAATTTTGACTGCTGCAGTGGAGCACAAGGCTCCTACACTCTGAACCTAAAGGGGGACACATAGTAATACTACTTAGGCAGTGTTCTTGAACGTAAGGTTTTCCGTATTATAGCCTGACAAATAACTAAATACCGAAGTCACGGTGAATTTACTTTCTGCATATGCGCATTTCGACAACTTATGTCTCATCAGTGCAGATAAAATCTAAACGTTTGGAAGACCATAAACTCAAAGATGTTTAAAAACTGATAGAGAACAAATAACCAAAGTGATCTAAATTTAAAGCCAAAATCAGCTAAGGACAGAGCTTTGCATGAGGGAGATACTCCTTAGTTTTCAATAAAATTTACAAAATTTTAGATATTGGAAGGTTTCAAGAATAATCGGCTTTCGGGTCACAACTCACGAATACAAGCCACTTTTAGTTATGGACCAGAAAAGAATTCTGCAGACTGATAGACAAAGTGATCCCTACATACCCCTACCCAAACTTTGTGTGCGGGTTATATAATAAAGAAACTAATACAATTTAGCCGAAATGTACCTGTCCTTGATTCATCTACTTCCTGTTTAACCACCTCACTTGTGATTTTACGCATAGTTGTAATGCATGCAAAATTTCCGTCATGGTCCTCTAAGATGCTGTATCATGTTGTAGACTTACTCCTAATATTTTACATCCAGCTTTATCTTGTAGTACTGTATACTGATCTCATGCATCTAGCACATATTCTTCCTGTTTATAGAATTTGTTTAAGCGGGGGTATCACTAGTGAGCATTAGCTCACAGATGTCTTGAAAGTTGATACCGATAACAAATGAAAAACCATGACCAAATGCAAATTGGCCATATCACAGGACATCAATCCAAAACAACTATAAAAAGGACTTTAACTCCAAGATGTGTGAATGATATTTTTTTACACATGTTTCTCTCATCATGTTGATCCATAAAAAAGATATCATTTTTGAGTTATTAAGGAAAATAAGAAAAAAATATTGGAAAAATTGAGAAAAGAAACCATGACTTCTACATGGTTTACTGATCGTCCTCAAAATTTCAGGGTAAGTAAATCTTATGATGCCCACCAGACTTCCTTTTTGAGCTATTTTGGAAAAATTACTTTCCCACCCCTACCTTTTTTATAGCCACGACAGCAATGTTATGGGAAAATATGAGATTTAATAAAATCATAACATTATATATTGAAACTTAATATTGCTTCAATCTGTTTTCAGAACTTTCAATATGATCAGAATAATGGAACTGAATCTGATGCCTCAGATGACATCATAATGCCTTCGGTGAAATGGTAAGTGATTGTTTATTATGAAGTAAAATCATAAATTAGAAAATGCAATGGCTCTTGCAGTTTGAGCCTTCATAAAACAAATCCTTTTTATAGTATCATCACATTTATAAGTACTCAATTTCCAATTTCAAGGAGAAGAAATTTTCTTCTAGATTAGTTTTTTAATAAATGATTGCAGTAAGAGAAAATTAGTAATTTACACGAAATAATATACCTTTTCTTTGCTTATTACAATTTTTAGAAGGATTCAGTCAATTTCAGTTTTTTTATGTCTTATTTATTGAGGTGTCAGAGTCTGAAATTAATAAAATGTTATTTGGCTTTGATTATACTGAAAACAAATTTTGTTATTTTGATATTCATATCAAGATTCTTCCATTTTAAAAAATGAATCATAGCCTAAAGATCCTCCGAAGATGTGAAAATGTTAGTGAAATACAATTATGTTATTTCTAGACTGATGTGTTTGAATTTTCTTTGACCAATTTGTAATATATATACTATAGTACTATATGTGATTTTTTTTTTAACTTTAGGGCTTTATAACTCCGGACAAGACAACCAAATTCACACCTCGACGAAGTCCCCGACTTAATAAAGATAATCATCAGCAAAGTTGTTCTTGGGATGACAATTCACTTAACTACCAGAATGATTCATGTTGGAGTAATCCAATGGTAAGTTCAAATGTCCAAAATCTATACTTCACTTTCATTTATATTTGAGTTGTAATTGTACTTACGAACATTGTGTAAGAGGCAATGTGATAGAAAAAGAAGGGGTATGGAGTGACAGTCACTAATCACACTATATATACCTTCAAACATACTTATCAAGGAGCATCTCGATAACGCTTCAGTTTCTTCAAAAAGCACCAGGACTGTCCTTGGGTGCATTTTAGCAGAATGACTGATAATTAGCTTCCTTGATCCACACTATGTGATATTCAGGAGGGGTCCAAACTTAAAAGACAAGGGATACAAGAGAAATTATTTATTTCTCTTGAAAGAAAGGTTATAACTTTGAGCAATTCATATTTTTGATACTAAATGTGTGAAAAGTATCATGTGAAGGCATGTTATTCTTTTTTGTTTTCACAGAAGTTAAATATGGAATTCATATGCAATAACAATAATAAAAAAGAGAAGTCTCTGCTCTTAAGCAAAGTTAGAGAACCATTCCCTTTTCCAAGCTATTGAATTTTATCTCTTGACAAATTTACTGTCTCTTTGCAAATCAAATGAACTGAGTCTTAATTTGATAAGAATTTCCTTTAAAACAATAAAAAAATGGAATTTTCATTTCAGGAGGCAACAAGTATGTATGAATATGTAATGGGTCCATGGAATCCAAGTCCAACATATGTTATTCAACCATACAAAGGTTTTCAGAGTCCATTTAAAGGACAAACTATAGAAACCATCGATTGTCATAGGAATAAGGTGATATATGCAAATTATATGTATTTTTCTTATTCACATTAACAGTAACTTCAGTTTTTCTTTAGTACTTTACAAATGTTTGAAAAAAGGACAAGTTCAATTACTGCCTTATTAGTTTGAGTTATAAAACAAATTTCATATCATTGGAAAGGGGAATGGATTGACAAGTTTGAAAGGATATTAGAAAAAGTTAAGTGACCATATTTGTAAGAAAGTTGAACTATTTCTGAATATATACTCAGTTGAAAATAATTTCTTGCAGTCAAAAGGTCTAATATCAAGCTCAAAAACCTTTTCTCAGAATTTGTTATCATGTACAGTACAAGGTTCTAAAAAAATAATTTTAGATTTTTTTTTCCAAAATAAAATATTAAATAATAAATTTCAAAAGTCATTTATTTAAAAATAAAAGGTGATATCAAAATTCGAGACACCGTTTATGAGCACTTTCATTGTTTCAACAAACACATTTTTGCTACTTGATATGCTATTGAAGCTATTCTCGAAAATATGAAAGCATGAAAAAAAATTTAGAATTTCTTTAAAATATGGTGATTAAATTTTTTGTTACTGTTTTCTTACAGCTAAATAAGTCCCTTCATTCCCCTTTCAATAGATACCACATTTATAATGATATTCCATCTAACAAGCAAATAATGAACATTAAATCAGGTTGTAACTATATTGCAATTCTTTGTATTCTTTTGTTCCTCCACATCCTTATTATCTTAATTGATATAGTTACAACATTCACCAGCCTTTCAATTCAACATTATGAAGTCTTTACCTTTTCTAAAGTGAAATATTATTGGGCAATTCTTTTTTGTTTATTTGTCAAAATCCTTACTAGGATTTTGACAAATAAACAAAAAAAATTGAAATTTTACAAGTGCAACTATTCTGACACATCCCCAAATCCTTGCATAGTGAAGAAGTTCATGGGAAACAGAAAGGACTGTCATGTAACCAAAAATGTCATACTTAATTTATAGGATTAAATGTTAAAAGAAGTAAAAAAATATAAACATAATAAGCTTTTGTATGTTCTTTTAGGTTGAAAACAAAATATTCCTCAAAAATGTGAAACTAGAGTGTCAGACACTGAGCCTGTATCCCTCACCTGACAAAATGCTGAACAGCAGGATTTTTCAATGTTCTGTATGGTGGCCATGTTTTTTATGTCAATTTCCCATAGGGCCAACATAAACTTTGTTCTGTGCTGGCGGCCATGTTTTTCATTGGATCAGGACAAAATTATAAATCTTTGTTATGGACCTTCAGTTCATCAATCCTGTAAAGTTTGGTTGAATTTGCTTTAGCGGTTTTAGAGGAGAAAAAAATGTAAATTTTCCCATAGGATCCAATGTAAAACCTTAGTTCCGCGCTGGAAGCCATGTTTTTTATTTGATGGAAACGAAATGAGCAATCCTTCCATACATCATTCCTGTAAAGTTTGGTTGAATTTGCTCAGTGGTTTCAGAGCAGAAGATGAAAATGTGATTATTCCCATAGGGTCCAATGTAAAACCTAAGTTCTGCGCTGGCGGCCATCTTTTTCGCCAGATCAGAAGGAAATGAGCAATCATTGTTAAGGACCTTTAGTACATCATTCCTGTAAAGTTTGGTTGAATTCGCTTGAGTGGTTTCAGAGCAGAAGATTAAAATGTGATTTTTCCCATAGGGTCAAACGATAAACCTAAGTTCTGCGCTGGCGGCCATGTTTTTTGTCGGATCGGAAGAAAATGAGCAATCATTGTAAAGGACCTTACATACATCATTCCTGTAAAGTTTGGTTGAATTTGCTTCAGTTGTTACAGAGGAGAAGATGAAAATGTGAATTTCCCATAGGGTCCAATGTAAAACCATGCTCTGTGCTGGCGCCCATGTTTTTTTTTCAGATCAGAACCAAATGAGCAATCCTTGTTAAGGACCTTTAGTACATCATTCCTGTAAAGTTTGGTTGAATTTGCTTCAGTGGTTTCAAAGGAGAAGATGAAAATGTGATTTTTCCCATAGGGTCCAATGTTAAACCTAAGTTCCGCGCTGGCGGCCATGTTTTTTGTCGGATTGGAACGAAATGAGCAATCAATGTAAAAGACCTTTCATACACCATTCCTGTAAAGTTTGGTTGAATTTGCTTCAGCTGTTTCAGAGAAGAAGATGAAAATGTGATTTTCCCATAGGGTCCAATGTTAAACCATGTTCAGTGCTGGCGGCCATGTTTTTTGTCGGATCGAAACGAAATGAGCAATCATCGTTAAGGACCTTTCATACACCATTCCTGTAAAGTTTGGTTGAATTTGCTTCAGCTGTTTCAGAGCAGAAGATGAAAATGTGATTTTTCCCATAGGGTCCAATGTTAAACCTAAGTT